>KV005070.1:328781-340045 GCA_001598015.1 Dorcoceras hygrometricum
AGTGAAGCTCATCATAGATCGAACCATGTCCATCAAGGTTCGATTACGACGCTCCGCTACACCATTGATCTGTGGTGTGGCCGGAGGGGTCCACTGTGAGAGAATCTCATTCTCTTTAAGATAGTATTGAAATTCAGCACTCAAGTATTCACCACCTCGATCGGATCGGAGTGCTTTAATACTTTTTCCTAACTGATTTTCTACTTCAGCCTTGAATTCTTTGAACCTTTCAAAGGATTCAGACTTGTGCTTCATTAAGTACAAGTACCCATACCTAGAGTGATCATCGGTAAAGGTGATGAAGTATGTGTGACCGTACTTAGTACCAATGCTAAGTGGGCCACACACATCAGTATGGATCAAATCCAATAGGCCTTGAGCACGCTCAGGCTTGCCCTTGAAGGGTTGTTTATTCATCTTTCCCTTGAGACAAGACTCACAAGTCGGTAGAGAGTTAATGTCTGACAAATAAAATATGTCACTCCTAACTAACTTGTTCATCCTACTTAGGAAAATGTGACCTAGCCTAGCGTGCCAAAGTTGTGCTGGGTTTAAGCTATCGTTTTTCCTTTTAATTGTTGTTGTATGTATTTCCACATCGCGAGTTGGAACTTCTTTTAATTTTAAGGTGTATAATTCGTTTTCGCGTTCCCCAATTCCAATTAAACATTCATTCTTGTATATATTGCAAATCGAATTAGCAAAAACACAAGAATATCCATCACTATCAAGCATAGAAACAGAAATGATGTTCTTTATTAATTCGGGAACAAATAAAACGTTTCTCAATAACAACTTAAAATTCGAAGACAGAAATAAATAAACATCTTCTATAGATACTGCAGCAACTCTTGCTCCATTGCCCAGCCTCAAGTGGGTCTCACCCTCTCTAAGACGTCGTCTTCTTGTCATCATCTGCAAATCATTGCAGATATGAGATCCACATCCGGTATCAAGTACCCAAGAAGTCGAATTAAGAGACATATTTATTTCAATATAGAACATACCTTTTGCAGTTCGCAACTGCTCGAGGTACTCCTTGCAGTTCCTCCTCCAGTGCCCAGGCTTGTGGCAGTGGTGGCAAACATCCTCAGACTTGTTCGGCTTGGAAGCCTTTGCCTTGGGCTTCATTGTGGGCTTTTCCTCCTTCGCAGGGGCAGAACGCTTCTTATCCTTGCGTTTGGGACCCTTCTTCGCAGAGGAAGAAGAGCCCATAAGGAGGACGGGCTTGTCCTTCTTTATGGTCCCCTCAAACACTACAAGCATGTTCACCACCTCTTCGAGGGTGGCTTCCAGCTTGTTCATGTTGAAGTTGACCACAAAGGGGTCAAATGCAGCGAGTAGTGAGAGGAGAAGCAAATCCACAGACAGCTCATGTGGAAGTGTGATATCAAGGCCCACCAACTTTTCAATGAGCCCAATCATACGAACCCCATGCTCACGGACCGAAGTCCCATCGCGCATACGGCTAGTCATAAGCTCCTTGACAGTGGTGAACCTCTCATGTCGAGATTTCTCCCCATACAGTTCCTTAAGATGAATGTGTATGTCAGCAGCATACACCGTCTTCTCAAAGCGCCGTTGCATTTCGTTTGATATCGATGCCATCACATAGCATCGAGTCTTAAGCTCGTCGTCCCACCATTGGTTAAGCTTTGTCAGCTCCTCAGGGCTGATATCGGGAGGGGCTTCCTTCGGAGGGCTCTTCTCCAACGTGTAGAGAAGTTTCTCCGAAGCCAATACAATATTGAGGTTTCGAAGCCAGTCTTGGTAGTTCAGACCAGTGAACTTGTTGCTCTCCAGTATAGCAGCAAGTGGGTTTTTGATCGAACATTTTATAAGCAGTTTATACTGAAAAGAAAAACAGACATGCATTACTAACTATATATGAAAAACGCTAAGACATAAAACAAGGTCATTTAGTTCTATGAATTATCCTCCCACTATTTTAACGATTTCACCACCCTCTAATGAAATCGAGAAAGCAAGTTTCCTTAGTGGGTACACAGAGTCCAATCAAGCGATCATGGTCCCGAATAATATCAGCCAACCATGACCCTCAAATGGTAGAGTCCAATTGCAACCGGTGCAACCTCCATGTATTCACCTCACATCTAGTAAGGTCCCAATAATATGACGCCGATTACTATCACGTGTCAAGATGACCCATCAATGTTGAGTCGTGAAGGATGTATGCGGGTAGCATCGACGTACACCGATTGTTGATGGAAGGTAGGAAAATTTAAACAGATTTAAATTCCCTTAGTTTATCGAATAAACTTTTAATCTTGATATCAGTTTTTAAATCATGTTTAAAACGAGGGATTTTATTTTTGAAAATTTTGGTCTCAAAAATATTAACTCATAATTTAACATGCGGATTCAACTAACATATATATATGAACTTTTAATCTTGATATCAGTTTTAAATCATGTTTAAAACGAGGGATTTTATTTTTGAAAATTTTGGTCTCAAAAATATTAACTCATAATTTAACATGCGGATTCAACTAACATTTATATCATATATATAAACTTTGGGATGATCGATCGCGAGAGCTATGCGGTCCGTGGTTGCCAATCACGGACCTAGGTCCAGTCCTAGGTGAAATGCTATATGCAATGCAATCCTATTACATTAGCTTTCGGTTTTACAGATCTTCGGTCTTCATTATCTTTGATCGTCTTCGCCACCATCTTCAAATGTCATCCCACTAAATCTAATATTTACAATTAAATATCCATGACACATTGGGATACATTTTACGGGGTGGGAATGGGCCATAAACCAGGCCCACTTTATAAATGATGTACCAACAATATTTACAACCAAAATCGCAAAACCTAGAGCATACACCTAACACATTAGGCACGGCTCTCGATCATCCCAAACATGCAATCAATCTAATTAATTGACATAAATAATCAAATCAAATTTGATAATTTCAAACAAAATCATATTTTAATTATAAAATCGTATTTTATAAATAAAATCACATTCTGTCAATTTTAATTGCATCAAATTGGACTTAAAACAATTTTAGGCCCAAAATCTCAAAAATTTCAAAATCAATTTTGGTCCAACCAAAATTGGCCCAATGTCAAATATTTGCCCGAAAACTTCATGGGCTGCCCGAGACAGGCCCAAACAAAACCTAGAACACAAAACACCAATCGCAACGCTGCCACGGGTACGCCCGATGGTGGTCGCACGACGGCGCCCTCCGCACGAGCAGCGTGCGGCAGCTACAGTGCCGGCGTGCGACGGCTACAGTGCCTGCGTGCGGTGGCTACAGTGCTTGCGTGCGGCAGCTACAGTGCCTGTGTTTTTTTTTGTTTTTTGATTTTGAAAAGTTCGAAATCTGATGCAATATGGCACAAAAATGTATTGAAGGATCCGAGCCTTGGCTCTGATACCACTGTTGTTGACAATGGCGGATCCGGATCTCGTTTCTCGGGGGCGCAGCGGAAGTTAAAAAATTGCCCCGAAAAACGTTCAATACATCAAAATAATCAATAAAACATGCATAGGATTTTTTATAGAGTGTCACCTTGCTGGCGTCTAGGCGCCTGGCTCCAACCAAATTCGCAGGGAATCTGGCTCTTCACGGTAGACGGCGGTAGATCCTCCTAATCAGGTCCACGACTGAAAACAAGAATCCTTCATCAGCCTGCACTAGAAGGCCTGACGAATTTGTCACGGACGGAAACTTCTCGAAAAGACGATCGGAACAAGTACGATCACGACGGCGGCGGCGCGTGGAGTTTTGGGAGGAGAGGGGGGGGCGCAAGGTATGGAGGCTAGGGTGGTGAGTTGTGTTATGTTGTGATCTAGCACTAGACCAAGTCTAGCATTTAAAACATACATGGGCTTGAACCGGCCAATGGACTTGGGTCAAGCCCATGTCCATATGAACATTCGGTTTATTTAAATCACCGTGACTTCATCATAACTCCGATCGACGATCTGATTGGACCAATCTACAAAGTTTCCAAAACTGAGTATTATGATGCGGAAACAATTTTTCAAACCACCTAGTCCAAAATTACAGTTTAGCCCCTCAACTTTGGGAAATCGTAATTTGACCCCTGTTGACTTTTAGGAAGTCGTACTCCCTAAAATCCTCCTCCTATGCTCAACACATTGAGCTCAGTTTTCGTGTGGGAATCATGAATCCAGTACTTGTGTGATCCTCAATGGTTCAGGGATACAGCTAGCCGTGGGCCCACAACCATTTCGACTCCAAAATCGCAATTTCGGACTTGCCCAACGGATCATGGTAAAGAGCCTAACAACATCGCCCCATGATCCCTAGGTATCACTGATAGTGCCTGCAAGAACCAGTTGATCATGGTTAGCGTACAGTACGGTCCTTTCAACACATATATCCCGATCAGATCAACGACCATTGGTAAATCGAGAGTCGCTAGAGATCCGATAACTATGCATACATCTTGGAGATCAAATAGTGACATCGCGAGTGTTACTAGGTAAACTCATTTACCTAAAACACATCCAGTACTCTGGCCAGAGATTCATCACACTATTGTCTCCTCAGATAGCATAGGATATCCACGCATGAAAGCGAGCGGTGAATCCTCGACAACGAAGCATCGACTCCTACATGCATCGGGACCTCACCCAATCCCGCCACCTAATGACCCCAAGTGAGTCGGTAAACGGGTCAAAGTGAGGCGCCTATCATGTATAGTCTCAATGACGTTTCGAGTAGTGAGGACTAATTAGTACAACCAAGACCTCGGACTTATCCACTCGACAAATGGTAACCACTTGGAAAGTCCGAACGAGGGTAGTTCGATAGATCACCAGGTCACTATCCATCTGCATGCTCAGAACATCACAATGTTCCCTACCAATGAAACATGGTACTTCACATCGCAGATTCTAGTCTCAAGCTCGGGCGGCCTTATCCTCATTTTGACGGCCCAATCGATTAGAAACGAGTTCAGAATACACAGTGACTGTTAGATGTGTTTCATGATAGCCATCATATCCACTATCACATCTAACATACACTATGGTGCATTCTCGGTCTTTATCCAACACAATTGTTAACATTATTACATAATGAAAATAAAGAATGTCATATAAGAAATGCGTATTTCATAAATAAAGATCGTTAAACACAAGAGTCAATAAAACCCACACGCCACAAGTTGGCTAGCTGGGCATCTACTTTAACAATTGTTCCTCCAGTGCATTAGTAGAAACAACTGGTCCTAAGTCAAACTATAAATTTTCTTCAAAAAAATCAATCTCTTGCAAAATTGGTGAGGGAGAACGATAAACTGTATCACCATCTGAAGAGCTTAGCTCAATCTCTGAGTCTGTCTGTACACTAGAACCACTGAAAAATCCAACAAATGTATCTGTACATACACCCTTCTGAAAATCACTAAGAAGGTAGTCTGGAATTCTCTCAACTCCTAAATTATACACAACTATCTCTCGGCAAACCGGCCGTAAACAACCAAACATACTGTAGCGGATAATCTCTGTACATACTCTAGCCCATCCCCAAGTTTGATTAAAGAAGGGGCAGCTCCCCAATATTGTACTGGTTCAATCAGATAGCAGTGAGGGACAAACTCTTCTTCAACCACAGACTTTGGAAGTTTCTTCCTATTTACAAACAATGACAACTTAAAACTGCTCCGCAATAAATCATTGCCCTGAATGGGTGTCCACACCCCATCAATCAAAACAAATGGCCTCACCCAGCAAGTGGACTTGGCCATAGAGTAAAATTGCGCTAGGACAGCACCACTACCTACAGATGTATCAAGAAACATAGAAGTGCATGGTTGCTCTATAGGTATGCCCTGCTCTTTCTGCTGTGCGATCAGATCCTCAAGTGATTTCGAATGGGCAACAGACAGAAGATCAATAATTTTAGAGGCTGTTGTTGTCCACGGCTGCCCAGGAACAAGGTATTTTCGATGAGATTCCAAGAACTTCCTAAGCAACATCTCCCTATATTTGGCAAGAATATATACTCTCCTCCTAACAGCCATTTCCAGTGAATCGGTTTCCGCCCAGTTCAACATAAAACTCTCCTTCGCTTTCAAAGCCTTCAAACTATCAAGATCAGTTAACTTATTTAAAGAAAAAGAATGAAAGAATTCTATGACGTCTTTCATAACCCGATCTCGCAACTGAACGAGAAAATCCACATCTCCATAGATCAACTCCACGGTTTCCCTTTCTGGATTCCCTCTTACAGGCTCATCTTATTCTAGTATTTCTTTCCCTTTATCATGTATTGAAATGCGGGGAAGACTGGCATAATACAGATCGCGTTCTTGAACCTCATGAATGTTTATAGATTCACCAAGCCGTATCTTAGTGATCTTGGTGGTAGTAACAAATGGCAACATCATGTCCTCAGAGATTTGCATCAAAGATCGTCAATGGACATGTGCTCCTCAGTAGTGTGCTTGCTGCCAATAGGTTTCTCACCAGCCTTATCAACACCAAAATTTTTGCTGCCACCAGCTTCTGGTACTGTTCTTGTCTCATCAAACACTGGAAACTCCTGATTGTCTACATCAAAATCTATTTCATCCTCGGAATCTTGGTTCTTTCGATCAGCAGTCGCAAATTCTTCATCGAAAGCCCTATCAAACCAAGTTTCAATCCTATCACTTCTTTCAACATCTGAATCCTGAATGACTAAGTCCAGTTGAGCAAGGACTTGTTCAATAGCTGCGTCTGCATCCCCAGTCGTAGCCTCAGTAATTGATGCAATTCTTAATCCCCCAATTGGTTCTCGTTCACCAGTCGTAACCTCTGCGACTGGTTGTTCAGACGTAGTGCTAACACCAACTGGTTCTTCAACCGGTAATCTTTTAGCGGCAACTGGCTTGCCCTTGGTGGTCCTCTTCTTCTTGACAATTGGGGCCACCTCAGCATCACCAGCCGCTGGTCGTTTCTTTGTTACACCCTTCTTATTCGTAGGGGTACGCTTGACCTTTGGTGCATCCACAACCTCTTCTCCTCCAAGTTTGTCATTAATGACAACATATCGGTGCACAGTTCTCTCATTCAACACTCTGTGAATGGAAAATGTTTTTGATTCACCCAGCTCCAATCCGGGCACATTCCTCAACAGTACACAAATCTGAATTGCGTAACCCTTTGCCTGCCGCAAACCAGGGGTTACCATCTCCCTTAGAACACCAAATAAAAGACTGCTCCAGTTTATTTTCACGTCAAACGTGATAGCTGTCATCAGCATAAATCTATCACGGGTCACAGAATAAAATGACCCAGCTTTGACATAGATTGTTTTGGCCAAAATATCATGCAACAGACGATATTGAATTTTAATTGCCTTCTTCAAACAAGAAATGCTTACTTGTTCTTTGGATACGGAGAAGATACTGCGTGCATCGAACAACAGATTCTTGGGCACTTCTGATAAATCTGTCAGCCCTTCTACTGGTAGTTCAAACGTTGCGGCAAAAACTTCCTCAGAAATCTCCACTGTAACCCCATTCACAGTACTGACCACCAACCCATCTTCTCTAACTGAACTATTTGCGAAGAACTCTGTCAGTGCGGCTTCGTTGAACACGGTGGGACATCCCAGAAAATTTTTCGATCCGGTCGCTATGAGCGATTCAAACATTGAACCAAATCAGTATCCCCATCCCGAAAACCGTGTAGAAATCAATGTGATGGCTGTTGCTGATCAACGAAGATGCCATTATGATTTAGATTGAGAGAAAAAAGATTTGCGAGTAGGGCTTCTGCAAAGAAAACATGCAAAGAGAGCAAGAGAACAATAGTACGAGAAAGTTATGTTTGCAAGTAAGAGTGAAGATGAGCAGTAAACACCGTAACATAGAAGGAATATGAAAAGTTACAAACTAGGGAACGGTGTAGATGTGACTTTTGGAATGATGACAAAGACACGTGTCAATCATCCAGCGGCGCGTACTATTTTGGAAATGATTTAAAAAGATATTTTTCAAAATATTTTAATCGTACAGAGTAAAAGATTTTTCAAAAAGATTTAATCAAACAGAATGTTTCCAAAGGATATTTTCAAAAGAAATATTTTAATCGTAGAGAACGCGCGCAAAAAATATTTAGTCACAACTGCTGCATCTGGTTTTACAACATTGCAGCTGGTTTTTAATGTATCGCAAATCGACTGTATATATGCAACATCTGAGTGTCCAGACGCAACATATTCAGATGACATCACACTTAACAATCCAGATCTTGTCTCCCCCTGCGACTGGTACTTACTGCGACTGGTATACTCTGTGACTGGTATACTCTCAACGCAAAATGCTTCCCTCAGCTGGTTGTCTACTGTTCCCCCTGAACACATGACTTGCAACTGAGTTAAAGTGTCCAGACGCAACATATTCAGATGACATCACACTTAACAATCCAGATCTTGTCTCCCCCTGCGACTGGTACTTACTGCGACTGGTATACTCTGTGACTGGTATACTCTCAACGCAAAATGCTTCCCTCAGCTGGTTGTCTACTGTTCCCCCTGAACACATGACTTGCAACTGAGTTAAGTAATGTCTAACAACCTGCAACTGTTAGTGCACATACAATCAAGGCAATTCAAGGAGACCTAAAATATTTCTAAATAAGAGAACTTAGCGTCTGGCAGAGGCTTTGTGAAGATGTCAGCAACTTGTTGCTCCGTAGACACGTACTCCAACCAGACGTCCTTCTTTAGCACGTGGTCCCTTATAAAGTGATGCCTGATGTCGATGTTTTTGGTCCTTGAATGCAGCACAGGGTTCTGGGTAATCGCTGTTGCACTAGTGTTGTCACAGAAAATAGGAGCTTCGGAAGCATCAATGCCGTAATCCTTCAATTGATGTTGAATCCAGAGGATTTGAGCGCAACAACTGCCAGCAGCGAGATAATCTGCTTCGGCTGTTGATGTGGCAATTGACGTCTGCTTCTTACTGAACCAGGAGATAAGTCGATCCCCTAAGAATTGACACGTTCCACTTGTGCTTTTGCGATCAATCCTGCAACCTGCGTAATCTGCATCGCTGTACCCAATTAGTTGAAATCCGGAGCCTTTGGGATACCAAAGACCCACTTTGGAGGTACCCTTCAAATATTTTTAATATTCGCTTTACAGCACTGTAATGCGATTGATTTGGCTCTGCTTGGAATCTAGCACACATACAGACAGCAAACATGATGTCTGGCCTGCTAGCAGTCAAATATAGCAAAGAGCCTATAATACCACGATATATTGATACCTCGATGGCATTTCCAGCTTCATATTTGTCGAGTATGATTGTGGAGCTCATGGGAGTTGCTGCTGCTGAACTATTTTCCATTCCAAATTTCTTCAGCAGTTCTTTTGTATATTTCGCTTGGTTGATGAATATTCCATTCTCCAACTGGCGAACTTGCAAGCCCAGAAAGAACGTCAGCTCCCCCATCATGCTCATTTCTAACTTGTCCTGCATCAACTTAGAAAACTTTTTGCACAGCTTGGGGTTAGATGACCCAAAGATAATGTCATCGACATATATTTGAACTAACAGAATATGGTCATATTTAACAAAATTAAACAATGTCTTATCTACTGTGCCTCTAGTGAATTGATTCTAAAGTAGAAATTTAGTGAGTGTATCATACCAAGCTCTGGGTGCTTGCTTCAACCCATATAGAGCTTTATCCAGTTTGTAAACAAAGTCTGGATGTGTATGATCTATGAAGCCAGGAGGTTGTGCAACATACACTTCCTCTGTCAAGACGCCATTAGAAAGGCACTCTTGACATCCATCTGAAAGACTTTGAAGTCTTTATATGCAGCATATGCAAGGAACATGCGTATGGCTTCTAATCTAGCTACTGGTGCAAAGGTCTCATCGAAATCTATTCCTTCCATTTGTCTAAATCCTTGTGCAACCAGCCTAGCCTTATTTCTTGTTACTACGCCATCTTCATTCAGTTTGTTCCTAAAGACCCAACGTGTTCCTATCACTGAATGATTATTAGGTCTAGGTACAAGTGTCCATACTTTATTACGTTCAAACTGATTTAGCTCTTCTTGCATAGCGTCTATCCAGCTTGGGTCAGCTAAGGCCTCATCTATCTGCTTAGGTTCTATATGTGATAGAAATGCAGCATCAAAATGATCATGAGATATCTGGCCTCTTGTGCGAACAGGGGATTCAAAGTTACCTATGACTTGCTCGGGTGGATGATTTCTGTTCCACCGGAGATCAAGTCCAATGGGATTTGTTCTTTGTTCCCCCTGTTTTGTTGGCTGGATTGAGACTGCTGGATTGTCTGACACCAATTGAAATTGTTCATTGTTGGCTCGGGTGTCAGAATCTGGTTGCCGTGATGTACTTGCGACTGGGTCACCAGTCGGTGGACTTGATATCAATTGAATAGGACTTGCGGCTGGTTGTCCAGTAGTTGGTTGCGATGTCGATTGATACGTAACGCTTGCGACTGGTTGTCCAGATGCCATTTTAGTTGAAGTGCTTGCATCTGGTTGTCCAGTCGATGGTCGAGTGTCGTCTGGTTTTTCATTGATTGCATCACTTCCGATGGTTGGTGCACTTGAAGCAATTCGATCCTGCGGCTGATCCACGTTAGTTAAATCAATAACAGCTGAATTACTTGTTGGATCTTGTTGGATATTGTTGTGCGTTGTTACCACTGCTGGTTGTTCATCCTCAACTGAATATCTTTGTGGCACGTCGTCGTCTGATTCTTTAAGGGATGTTGATTCCAGACGTGAACACAAATCATGAAGGCTTGCAGCTGAGTTTGATTTGAAACTTGTTTCATCGAAAACCACATGAGAGGATTCCTCAACAGTTAAGCTTCTGTTGTTGAACTCTGTATGCTTTGCTCACTGCAGAGTAGCCTAAAAAGATACCTGCATCAGATTTAGGTTCAAAGGCTGTTAGATGCTTCTTGCCATTGTTAGGAATGAAACACTTGCATCCAAACACCCTGAAATACGAAATATCAGGTTTCTTGCCATTCCAGATCTCATAGGGGGTTTTATCGTGCATCCTATTAATCATTGATCTGTTCTCAGTGTAACACGTTGTGTTAACTGCTTCTGCCCAGAATTTTTGAGAAATGCCTGACTAAGCAATCATAGATTTTGCAGCTTCTTTTAAAGTCCGGTTTCTCCTCTCAACTAAACCATTTTGCTGAGGAGTTCTAGCTGCGGAAAGCTCATGCTTTATTCCAATGTCATCCAGATAAGAAGATAATTTTT
>KV005070.1:347641-373500 GCA_001598015.1 Dorcoceras hygrometricum
TCCTTTCGATTTTAGATTTTCGAAATTCTTTTAAAATGTTTTACAAGCACTGCTTAACTTAAGTCAGAGTTACCAGACTTAAGGATCTCAGTTTAATGCAAATCTCCCGGCTAACTAAAATAGTGCGGAAAGAAGCCGATCGATTTGTGAACAGATAAACAATAAATAAAGTGCAGAATATAAAAGATAAGAGTTCAGGGATTTGTTTCTGGAAGTTCGGATATTAATATCCTACGTCTCCCCTTCTTCCTCCTCGGGAGGTATCACTAGAATATTTGATTTGTAAAGGCCTTCTGCACACACCCGATCACACAAGCCTCACTTGTATGAACTCCTAGTATCTCCACAACAATCCACGCAGACGCAGCTGCTGGTTTACAACACTTATCAATATTTTCAAACGGCTTTTTGAGAAGCCCGTTTGTTACAGACTCAAATGATTTAACAGTGAATACAATGCTATGAGTACTGTAATTTTTCTCTGGTTTCTAAACACAGAAACTCGATTCAAAAGATTGAACCAGAGAATAGACTCGAATGTTAACTATGAATATCAACAGTAATGTTCTTCGAGTCTTGTGAGCTTTTTGAATATATTCAACAGATAGAAAGCTCTGGAAGTATTTTGACAGCGTGACCGCGATGATAATGATGATTGGTATTTCTTCAATCCAGCTTCAGGTATTTATAGGCTTCGTCCAACGGTCATAAATGCTTCAAAGGAAAATAAATCTCGTTTGAATCTTTGTGAAAATTGTACGCCGTAAAACCTGCTCCACTAAAAGGTAAATTGCCCATTGACAGAGCCAATTTGTCGTATACCATTTTTGTGCAAACATTGAAAAATGGCCTCTGTACATCGTACTATTTACCCAAAATAGTACCTACGTTGTCTCCTCAATTCCAGGCAATTGTACGATTCTACATATCTTTTCCATATTGAGTATACAATCGTATTTGAATCAATTTGAACTTGCGCCTGGAATTCTTTATCTTAACTAGCTCCAACTTCCTTCGTCGTTTGCAATGTTGCGACTGGAAAATGTTTAAATGTATGCACCGACTGGTTTCCTTTATACCACGTGCTTTTTTCCAGCGACTAGTTCTTTATTAAATCCAACGACTGGTTAGTTAAAACGCTGACGTTTTAACTTATCCATACGACATCATTTTGCTAAAAACCCTCGACTGGTTAAATATAACACTGTAGCCCTCGTCTGGTTCTACAAACCATCAACTGATAAAGCCACATAACTGCGTCTGGATTACCCAACGACTAGTCAAACTCTTTACTGTAGCTTGCGTCTGGATTACTATATCTTGCGTCTGGTTCTGTAATCCACTGTAGCCTGCGACTGTTTCTAAAGCACTGTAGCTTGCGTCTGGATTACTATATCTTGCGTCTGGTTCTTTAATCCACTGTAGCCTCCGACTGTTTCTAAAGCACTGTAGCTTGCGTCTGGATATCACCAACAACCCTGTCGTCTGGATCCTTTCTTACTGTTATCAACGTCTGTATTTCTTGACTTATTTTGTTATCACCAAAACTAATAAATTTTATCCTAACATCACCCCTCCATTGTGATCGTCTGTTATCTATGCCATAAATCCTTTAAAGCTAAACATTCTTCCTTTAAACTCATAGCTGGTTGAAATCAGATTTTGAAATAAACAACCTTCGGGTTCCTTGTGCTTCGAAATTCATTTAAAAATCTCTTTTAAAACTTTTGCTGAGTATCAGATTCGACTACTGGAACTCATCGCTGAAATGAAACAGTTGCAACTAGAAGAAACTGTACCAGGAGACAAGGCAGATGTCTACTGTATAAACAGATAATTCCATTGAAGAGTTATCGCTAACTTGAAACAGGTGTATTAAATGAAACGATGTTGTTAGCGTGAGAAGCAGACATGACTAAAAGACTGTACTGGAAATCGAAACAGATCTTTACTGTTCAAGGATACCACTAGAGGGAATTTCAGATGTTGCTAATGGAAAAGTATTGCTATCGTGGAACAGATTCTGACGGTGGCAATATATTTCTAACAGTGAGCAGCTGTGACTATGAATTAGGAGTGTCATCGGGTATCAGCTGCGACTAGGAAATTCTATTTGAATAGTGACAGCTGACGCTAAGGAAATATCATATGAACAGTGACCAGCTGACGCTAAGGAAATATCATATGAACAGTGACCAGCTGACGCTAAGGAAATATCATATGAACAGTGACCAGCTGACGCTAAGGAAATATCATATGAACAGTGACCAGCTGACGTTGGTCAACTCAGACGTCAATGCTTTTTAACAAAGGAACTCAGATGTTTGAACAACCAATCATCTAGAAATTATTTAGAACAACGTCTGAATATAAATTACTACAAGAGCTGAATACAAACTAAGGCAACAACTGAATACAACCTAATGCAACATCTGACAACAGCTGAATACGAACTAAGGCAACAACTGAATACAACCTAATGCAACATCTGACAACAGCTGAATACAAAACAATGCAACAGCTGAATACGAAACAATGCAACAGTTGAATACGAAACATCTAAAAACAACTGAATACGAAACAATTCAACAGCTTAATACAAACTAAGTCAACAACTGAATACGAAACAATGCAACAGCTGAACCACAACTACGCTACCAGCCGTTGCTTATCAAACCAGACTTAACTTCTGATTCGACTAGTGACTCCGATTACATGGCATCAAATTCAGACGTTACCAATCACCAGAAGGAAAACATTCATGAACATACGACTTAAACCCGACTGCTCAGCATTTTAAAAACGACACCTTCATCTTCTTCGAAGCATTCTTTCAAAGTTTCGAAATAGAAACATAATTTTGAACCCGATCATTCTTTCATTTTCTTAAACATACTTGAACATAAACATAACTTATCTTAACGTAAACAGGCAAGCAACACATACTGCAAAACAATATATGCTTTAAATGGCCTAGCAATAATCAGCTTTTACTTGCCTTAAGCGAAGGAATGCAAGAGCAGCTGATCTCAACAGGAGTCCTCCACAAGCACCACCACGAGCACTCTTCTAAAATTTGGAGAGAAAGAAAGAAAATTCTGGACAACAATGAAGTTCCCATTTACGAAAACAATCATATATGAGATATGATTTGTAGTAGGTAATTACACTCAAGTAGGCATGGGTATCCTACCTAAACGTGTCCTTTTAAAAGATTTTAACCAAAATCTTCCTACTACTGTTTTTACTTTATAAATTTTACCAAGAGATTTTAAAAAGAAGAACTATCTTGTCCAGCTGAAAACATTTTCTATTTGAAATCTTGCTCATGTTTGTGCTCGGACGACAACTGCCTGGAAACCTTCCGCATCTTGTTTTCCAATCAACATCTGAAAATTATGGATTTTGGGGCGTTACAATCTACCCACCTAATAAAAATTTCGTCCTCGAAATTTACTTACCAAACAATTCTGGGTAACGACTAAGCATATCAGCTTCTGTTTCCCACGTAGCTTCTCGTTCAGATTGATTAAACCATTGTACCTTAACCATAGAAATACTACGGTTCCTCAGCTTTCTATTCTCTCTCGAAGAATCCTCACGGGTCTTTCTTCATAACTTAAATCTGGTGCTACCTGAATAGGCTCATGACTTAATACGTGAGATGGGTTGGGAATATACTTCCTCAAGGCTGATACATGATAGACGTTATTCACTGGGCATTAGTTCTAACTCAAACTTCTCAATGTCAGCTGCTAACGGTTTCTGGACGCAGAGATGTTCTAAACCAACAGACTTTCTACTTAAGGCATCAGCCACCACGTTTTCTTTCCCTGGTTGATAGCTGATTGTGCAATCATAATCCTTCATCAGCTCTAGATATCTCCTCTGCTTCATATTAAGTTCTTTCTGAGTGAAAAAGTATTTGAGGCTCTTGTGATCTATGAATATCTCACACTTTTCCCCGTAGAGATATTGTCTCCATATCTTAAGGGCAAACACTACTGCTGTTAATTCTAAATCTTGCGTAGGGTAATTCTTCTCATGATCCTTCAGCTGTCTGGAAGCATAAGAAAACACTTTACGGTCCTGCATCAGTACATCACCTAAACCCATCTTAGACGCATCTGTGTAAATCACAAATTTCCCTTCATCAGATGGCATGGTCAACACAAGGGCTTCTATCAGTGCTTGCTTCAACTTGTCGAAGCTGCTTTGACACTCGGGTGTCCAGTCATACTTAACCTGCTTCCTTGTTAAAGAGGTCAGGGGAACAACTATCTTGGAAAATACTTGAATGAATCGCCTATAATATCCGGCTAAACCCAAGAAACTCCTCACCTCCGAAACAGATGTTGGTGCTGGCCAGTCGCGAACGGCTTCTACCTTGGCAGGGTCCACTTCTAGTCCATCTTAGATATAATGTGACCTAAGAAGGCTACTTTCTCCAACCAGAAGTCACATTTACTGAACTTAACAAACAACTGTTTACTCTTCAAAATTTGAAGCACTGTCCTCAAATTCTTAACATGCTCGACTTTAGTCTTAGAGTAAACTAAAATATCATCTATGAACAAAACTACAAATTGATCCAAAAGGGGTTTAAAAACTCTATTCATTAGATCCATAAAGCTGATGGGGCGTTGGTTAATCCAAAAGGCATCACTAGGAACTCGTAATGACCATAACGGGTTCTAAGGGCTATTTTATAGATATCTGCCGCCTTAATCTTCAGCTGATGGTAATCGGACCTTAAATCGATCTTAGAAAAGACTGCTGCTCCTTTCAATTGGTCATAAAGATCCTCAATTCTAGGAAGGGGATATTTATTCTTAATGGTCAGTTTGTTCAGCTCCCTATAGTCTATACACAGTCTCAAACTTCCATCCTTCTTCTTGACAAAAAGTACAGGGGCTCCCCAGGGTGAAGTTCTTGGTCTAATAAATCCTTTTTCTAACAGATCTTGTATCTGTTCCTTTAATTCTTTCATTTATGAGGGAGCTAAATGATAATGTGGTCTGGATACAGGGGCTGCTCCTGGAACTAAATCGATCGAAAATTCTAATTCTCTATCTGGCGGCAGTCCTTGTATATCTTCTGGGAAAACTTCAGGAAATTCGTTTACCACCTCCACGTTTGAAAGTTGGGGCTTACTAGTCGCTACTAAGGATGACAACTTATCAAAAATCCTACCCCACCTTTCCTTAAACAACTCTGAGCCTTAAGCGCTGATATAATGCGAGGAATCCTCCACATCTGATTGGCTTCAAACTTAAAGGGGTCTCCTCTAGGTGGATTAACCACTACTGTTCGAGTCTTAAAATCAATTACCACTCCATGCTTGGTTAATCAGTCCATCCCCAATATCATATCAAACTCAGGCATCGGTAAAACAATCAAATCTGCAGAAATCACTCGCCCTAGCAGCCTAAGTTCTAAATCACGAAACAAAGCATGGGATACTAGTTCTTCTCCTGAAGGTACTGTTACGCAAAAGCCGATAGTTACTTGGTCTGGGCTAATGGGTAACTTCTTAGCAAACTCAGCTGCTATAAAAGAATGAGTGGCTCCTGAACCTAATAAAGCCACAGAAGGCAAACCAGCAATCAAAATCTCACCTGTAACTACTATAGAATCTGGATTATCCTGATCAGCTGTGAAGTAATATTCGAAGAATACTTTCTTAAAATCCGCCCAAGTAAGATTTGTCAAATCCACGGATAACTTAGCTCCTTCCCACCAAATCATGGCGTCATCCCTCATCATGTAGATAGCGCACCTCGGCCTATCTAAGTCTGGCATCTGGAGATACTCAAAGATAACCTCCATCGACTTGATCCAGCTTTCAGCAACTAAGGGATCAGTTGTACCACTAAACTCCTTCGGCTTCTGCCTTCTAAACTTCTCTTGAGGATCATCATTGCTTGGTCCTCTACTACTAGTTGAATGACCATTGCCTCTGCCGGTTTGCTCTACCAGCATTCTTAAGAGTTGGGCGATACTAGCATTACTATCAGGGTTGGTTTCTTCTAAAGGAATACCTCTCCTACCTCTTCCTCAGCCAGACATATTATGATCTATAGCCCGTAATCCACCACAATGAAAAAATCAGAACATGCTAAATTTTAAAGACAAATGCTCTGAAACATAAAATAAACTCACAGCGCTGGAGAAACGGTCGACAAAAGCTGTTCCAACTGGAAGTGCGTGTGTTTATCTCAGGACCATGCTCTGATACCAAGTTGTGACGCCCCATCTCATGGGTCACGAAATCGAATAAATAAAAGAAAGGAAGGGCTGAATGGAATTTTTTATAAGCTGTATCTCTTATAACTAAAATAAAATTCGAAGTACAAACATAAATGTGGCGCCAAGTACTGTAACAGCTGAAATAAATTTTTCAATAACAGATATCATGAAATGCAAAGTACGATATTACAACTTTGAAATTTTATATGAATTTACTATAGTTGTAATGGATCTAATACAGACTTAACGAAAGATCAAAAACAACAACTGCTACGGAAAACATTGGCCTTAGATAAACACAATCACCACAGCTGGTTCAGCTGCTGCCTCTCGTCTGCCCCAGATCTGTCCCACCTGCACCATTTTAAAGCTAATGAGCCTAGGGGCTCGGCAAGTAAAATCCGAGGATAACAAAATCACATAATGCAGGCAGACATTAGCATTAACATATCTTAACATAACAATTTAAAGGAAGTCATTCATCATAAGCTTTTCTTAAACTTTCTTTCGTAAACTTGGAAATGGGGAAGATGACCCAGACCCCTTTCATTATTTTCTTGTGATTTATGGCTTAGAAGCTCTCCTTAGGTCCGTTGTGCACCTGATCAAGTGACTACTGATATCAGCCTTAGCATATAGCTCGTGTGAAGGGGCAACCGACATCTGACGACTGCTCACCCTTCCTATATGAGAGGGCAACTGACATCTGGACAGCTGCTCATCCCTCCATTGTGACCGTCTGTTATCTATGCCATAAATCCTTTAAAGCTAAACATTCTTCCTTTAAACTCATAGCTGGTTGAAATCATATTTTGAAATCAACAACCTTCGGGTTCCTTGTGCTTCGAAATTCATTTAAAAATCTCTTTTAAAACTTTTGCTGAGTATCAGATTCGACTACTGGAACTCATCGCTGAAATGAAACAGTTGCAACTAGAAGAACTGTACCAGGAGACAAGCTAGATGTCTACTGTATAAACAGATAATTCCATTGAAGAGTTATCGCTAACTTGAAACAGGTGTATTAAATGAAACGATGTCGTTAGCGTGAGAAGCAGAGGTGACTAAAATACTGTACTGGAAATCGAAACAGATCTTTACTGTTCAAGGATACCACTAGAGGGAATTTCAGATGTTGCTAATGGAAAAGTATTTCTATCGTGGAACAGACTCTGACGGTGGCAATATATTTCTAACAGTGAGCAGCTGTGACTATGAATTAGGAGTGTCATCGGGTATCAGCTGCGACTAGGAAATTCTCTTTGAATAGTGAACAGCTGACGCTAAGGAAATATCATATGAACAGTGACCAGCTGACGCTAAGGAAATATCATATGAACAGTGACCAGCTGACGTTGGTCAACTCAGACGTCAATGCTTTTTAACAAAGGAACTCAGATGTTTGAACAACCAATCATCTAGACATTATTTAGAACAACGTCTGAATATAAATTACTGCAACAGCTAAATACAAACTAAGGCAACAACTGAATACAACCTAATGCAACATCTGACAACAGCTGAATACGAACTAAGGCAACAACTGAATACAACCTAATGCAACATCTGACAACAGCTGAATACGAAACAATGCAACAGCTGAATACGAAACAATGCAACAGCTGAATACGGAACATCTAAAAACATCTGAATACGAAAAACAGCTAAATCAAAACTAAGGCAACAACTGAATACAACCTAATGCAACATCTGACAACAGCTGAATACGAACTAAGGCAACAACTGAATACAACCTAATGCAACATCTGACAACAGCTGAATACGAAACAATGCAACAGCTGAATACGAAACAATGCAACAGCTGAATACGGAACATCTAAAAACATCTGAATACGAAACAATGCAACAGCTTAATACAAACTAAGGCAACAACTGAATAAAAAACAATGCAACAGCTGAACCACAACTACGCTACCAGCCGTTGGTTATCAAACCAGACTTAACTTCTGATTCGACTAGAGACTCCGATTACATAGAATCAAATTCAGACGTTACCAATCACCATAAGGAAGAACATTCATGAACATACGACTTAAACCCGACTGCTCAGCATTTTAAAAACGACACCTTCATCTTCTTCGAAGCATATTTCAAAGTTTCGAAATAGAAACATAATTTTGAACCCGATCATTCTTTCATTTTCTTAAACATACTTGAACATAAGCTAAACAGGCAAGCAACACATACTGGAAAACAATATATGATTTAAATGGCGTAGCAATAATCAGGTTTTACTTGCCTTAAGCGAAGGAACGCAAGAGCAACTGATCTCAACAGGAGTCCTCCACAAGCACCACCATGAACACTCTTCTAAAATTTGGAGAGAAAGAAAGAAAATTCTGGACAACAATGAAGTTCCCATTTACGAAAACAATCATATATGAGATATGATTTGTAGTAGGTAATTACACTCAAGTAGGCATGGGTATCCTACCTAAACGTGTCCTTTTAAAAGATTTTAACCAAAAACTCCCTACTACTATTTTGAATTTATAAATTTTACCAAGAGATTTTAAAAAGAAGAACTAGCTTGTCCAGCTGAAAACATTTTCTATTTGAAATCTTGCTCATGTTTGTGCTCGGACGACAACTGCCTGGAAACCTTCCGCATCTTGTTTTCCAATCAACATCTGAAATCACAATTTAAAATGAACTTAAGGCTGAAATACGCAATATCAAATATACCCTTAAAATAGTAAAGGCTCAAATATGTGGTCCTAAGGATTTTGGGGCGTTACATAAATACTTGTCGTAGAAGAGCTTCTGAATCCTGCCCAGTCCAAAGTCTCCATATCGACGGTCTTTTCTATTCTTTCCCATCAAAGAGCAGCATCCTCCTTCAACTGGAAAATAGAACTAACTCTGGAAGCATCCGTCAGCCCCATACACTGGAAGATAGTCTCTAAAATCTGACCCACTCCTCAGAGACGAACGTATTAGTGGAGCCCATGAACTCAGGAGGCCCTATCTTCCTAAACTTCTCGTAAGGCATCTCCGTTTTCCCTGCATGTGAGGTACCGGAATTCTGCCTCATGATCTGCAAGTCCCACAAAGACCTACTCGGTGGAACTCAGTGGTGGTGGCGGTGGTGGAGTAACTTGGCATCTGGGAGACATCTGGGGGTATAAAAACCAATTTCGCTACTCAAAATCAACATGCCTCAAGTAATATAAAACATGTATACAGCCTCATGATATAAACATACTATATCTCAAAATATCAATAAGCATCACATCAAAGTAAAAGAAACTAACATCGGACAATCAAACGCTAAGACTTCCAACCATCATGGCGCGACTTCTTGAGTTTTCTGCAGCCAGCTGTAGGCACAATCCAAAATAGGACCTTGCTCTGATACCAACTTGAAACACCATCAACAATTTTCTTTTTCTAGTAATATAAATGTAGAAAAAATTTTTGTATAAATTCGAAAGTTCAATAAAACTCAATAAGGTAAACTACATAGAAATTTAGAACAAATTTGTAACAACCGAAGAAAATAGTTCATCATAAATCAAATAATTTTGCTACAAAACCTCGACTCTAAAAATATTTTTTCCCCAAAATAGCGTACAGTAACCCACACATAAATAAAGCTTTTTCTCTAAACATCAGCAAAAAAACGCGAGGTCTCTGAGAATGTGCCAAGCTGAACTGCCATCCGCTCCCCCTCGGCCTCTATACAAATCAAACGTAGTGAGCCTAAGGGTTCAACAAGTACAAAACAAAGGATAGCAAGTACTAAATAATAAAGGCACACACATTAACATACTTATACTCACACTTTAAATGCATAAGAAAATCATTGTCTCAAATCATTTTCCTTCAAATTTATGCATAGACAATAAACTCGTAAATAAAAAGATTTTCTAGTGAACTTCATTTCTCGACTGTGATCCTTCAATCTCCAGTCGCCTGATCAAGCTATATAAATACCATAGCACCAGGTTGGAAATTCACCCCAATAAGTTTATAGAGTCCAATCCAGTCAAGTGTAAAGGCACTCCGGTACTTTCCTGAAGTCGAATACGTGTCAAGTTGATATGGCCAAATGGAACGTCTCTGGGCCACCATATCTGTCATGTTGATATGGCCAAACGGAACGTCTCCCGGCCACCATATCCGTAAAATTGGAAACACCACGGCCATGTCCCATCATTCAAAACATTTTCCTCATTTGCTCAACATTCTTCCTCATTAACAATTCTCTCAAAAGTTGTACTTTTTCTTTTCCTCAAGATTCTCATAAAACTTCAAAATTGATAAAAATTCTCAAGATTGCTTAAACATCATAAAATAAACTTAAAATAATCATTTTTAAACATTTCATGGCAGCAGGCTGCACCTAGAAATCAAACCACGCACAGCTAGCTTACAGCGCCTACAACAGCATGCACTACCAGTACAGCTCACACCTCAATAGCTCAGATTAGGGGCTTAGATCATGTGCTCTCCTCTCAGATCTCAGTACTCAGGTCAGAACGTCTACCAAGATCAGCTCGAGGCTTCTAACCAGATCGTTCACTGAATAGCACAAAGCACTTGACTCAGCTTTGAATACGCAGATCAAATCGCAACCCTTCGCTCAGCTTATGCTGTACGGTGGTCACCTCAGATGTGGTCAGCTGCATACAGTGTCCATTTTAGCTTACGGTGGTCACCTCGGCTCATGGTGCCCACTTCACCTTATGATGTTCATCACTTCATCTTATGGTGCCTACTTTAGCTTACGGTGTTCACTACAGCTTACAGTGCCCACTTCAGCTTAGGGTGTCCACTTCAGCTTACGGTGCCCATTTCAGCTTAGGGTGTCCACTTCAGCTCACTGTGCCCACTCATCTTATGGAAAATAGCTTACAACTTAAGAAGGGAGAAAAACAGCTTACGACTTAAGCAGGTGGGAAAAACAGCTTGCGACTTAAGAAGGGGAAACAACTTACGATCTCAATATAGTTTAGGGACATATTTACGACCCAAACTTATGAAATCCATCTTACGACCTCAATACAATATACGGTACACAGCTTACGACCTCAGTAGGGATCGAAACATGGCTGGGGCAAAAACCCAGCCACGTCCGACCTCTGGCCCTTCTTTCCTCAACACCAACGGTCCTTAGTCCACGCTCTAGCGTGAAACACCGCCCAATTTATCTCAAATTTGAGGACTGTGATTAGCCAAGATATTTAGTTAGCCACTAATCTGAGGATTGTGATTAGCCAAGATGATTAGTGGCTTAATTATTCATATTAGTGGCTAACTAATCGAGATTAATCAGCTTAGGGAGCATCGGTTGAGATGGATCAGCTCGGAAGAAAGCTGATCCCATGGACCGTGCTAAGCTGATAGAGGAAACTGCTTCGGGTTGCAGTTTAGATATGCACCGGTGTGAGCTGTTCTGGTGTTATGTGCTGATCTTAGAGGTGTAATATGATTGGTGTTTTTTGGAGAATTTTATCAGTTCTGAGTGCGCTGGCTTCATAGTATGAGAGGTTCAGCTTAAAATCTTGTTGTGTAGGTACGCGAGCTGATTGTGTTGGACCAGATCGGGTGCAAGCTGACAGATGAACAAGGAATAATGGGAGACGTAGGAGTTTCAATTCTGAACTTCCAAAAATAAACTCTCGCACTCTATCTTTTACTAATTTAATATTTTAATATGTTCACTGTTAAATAGAGTTATTTCCGTGTAATTTTTTGTTACTCACAACATATTACACTGAGATTCTCTAAACTGGTAACTCAGCTCTGAGTTAAGCCGAAAGCATGTATAGTTTTTCGTAAAAATCGAGAAGGAGTTCATTCACCCCCCCTCCACCCTCTGAACTCCTGAGCTTATATTTGAACTCTTTTTCTATCCCAACAAGTGGTATCAAAGCGGTTTTCTCAGTGTTTGAACATTGTTTTTATTCGAACTTATTAAATATGTTTATCTCTCACAACAAAATTCATATGTTTTCTAAGGAGGAGTATGATGATTGGAAGATAAGAATGGTAGCTCACTTAGCAGATCAAGATGACGACATGTGCTTCGTCATAACTATTGGTTCGATCAATATCATGAAACCAAATACAGCTGTAATCATCACTATCGGTGCTGCATAGTGGGTTGAGAGCCCAGATTAGAGTGCGCTTCTGAAGACAAAAAGAAAGTAAATCTAGACACGTGGCAAACTATATTCTTACAAGACACTGGACAAGAATATGTTTCAGTAAGATTAAGACATGTGATACTGCCAAAGAAATATGAGAGAAATTGATCCAAATATGTGAGGTCAATGAGCAAACTAGAGAGAACAAGCGTACAATATCCCAGCAGAAGTATGAGTCGATGAAGATGAAGCCTGGAGAAACCATGACTGAGTTTTACGATAGATTCAACTCAGTGGTGATTGAGCTAATCAGCCTTGGAAAAGAATACAATGACAAGGAACTCGCCCTGAAGGTCATGAGAGCACTTCCCAAGGAGTGGTATGTGAAGACAATGGCGATGAGAGAGTCAAAGGACCTCAACAAGATCGAACTCCATGATTTATTCGCTAATCTAAAGGCATCTGTGTTTGAGCAGGGAACAAGATCTGAATCAGAGCCATCTACATCACATCCCACAAAATCTCTCGCAGCAAAAATTCCAAATCCCACAAAATCTCTCGCAGCAACAATTCCAAAACAGAGCTCACCAAGCGAATCAGCTGAAGTGCTCAGCAACGACATAATGTCCCTCTTCGTAAAGAAATTTGGGAAATTTATGCGTAAAAACAATTCTAAACTCAACTCTTTTGATTCTATCAAAAAGGATTCATCAACCTCTTCTGATTTTAAATGTTATAACTGATGGATGATCTAGTCACTATGCTGCTAAATGCAAGAGACCCAAGCAAAACGCTAAGAGGCAACCAGATCGCAGCAGTAAAGACAAAAAGGACAAGAAGTTCTATAGAAAGAGGAGGAGAGAGAAAGTGATGGTCGCTGAAGAAAACAAAAGATCATGGGCTGACACAGATTCCGAAGAGTCCAGCTCGGGGACATCCTCATCTGGCGACAGCGAAGAAGAAGTACAGTATCTAATGGCAGATGACACTGAGGAGGTATTCAATTTCTCCAACCTTAATTTTACACGAGAAGACCTTGTCGCATCACTAAATGACATGGTAGAAGAATACAAATAGCTTTCTCGGTCATTAAAGGAAGCTAAAGCTGAAAACAAGAGTTGTTCTACGAAAACTGAGCCCGTAAGCTCAGATGATCTGCGGAATGCTCTAACTAAGCTAAAAACTGAGAATGAGGATCTGATAAGGAGGTCTCAGGAGATGCAAAATGAAAATCAGCACTTAGATGAAATAATAAGTTCATGGACCAAGTCGTCTGTTTCTATACAGAAATTGCAAAGAGCTCTTAAGCCACCCAATGATAGGTCTGGGTTGGGTTATGAGAGCTATGAAAGCAATGCGACAGAGAAGTACTCATCCAAAGCTGGATAAGCCAAAATTTCCAACCATGAATTTTGTGAAATCTAGCATGGAACAATTTGTTGAGACGAAGTTTGATGAGTCACAGATTACAGCTAAGCCTCAAAAATGGAAAGGTAAATACTGTTGCATAGGATATGTTGCTCCTGAAAAGCCAAAGGAGAGCTGGCTTAAGAAACGAATTGAACAGATTAGGGGAAATCCCAAATCTGGTGGATGAAAGCCAATACAACTCTCTAATGCTTTTATGAAGGAGAGACAGTTGTGACGCCCGAACCCACGGGAATCACGAATTGGGGTAAATAAAAATTTGCGAATAAAAAGAAGGGCTGAGAGACAATTTTTTATAAGCTGTAATTCTTATAACTTTAAAAAGAAACGGAAACACAAAGACAAATCTAACAAACACTCAATTGCGCGCCAACTACTGGAAACATTTGCGGAAAAACAGACTTTATTATAAATTGCAATTGCGATTCACAACAACTGATATTCTATATAAATGTACAACTGTTGCAACTGATCTAATACAGTACATTCTAAAAAAAACAACATCAGCTATGACACGAAAAACGTTGGCCTTGGACAAACACACACCACCCAGCAGCTGATTCAAGTTTCACCTTCTGTCCTCTCTCCACCTGTCGCACCTGCACCATTTTAAAAGCTAGTGAGCCTAGGGGCTCAGCAAGTAAACCTGAATAATAACAAGTTCAAATACGCAGGTGGACATCTGATCAATACATAAGTTAAAGGTATATCAAGGATCAATATCATTTTCTTTTGTAAACATTTCATAAACCTGGAGACAGGGAATAATAGCCCAATTCTCAACATCAATATCATTTCATTAGATTTACGGCTCAGAAGCTCTCCTTAGGTCCGTGTTGCACCTGATCAAGTGACTACCGATATCAGCCTTAGCCTTTGGCTTCTTTATGTTAGGGCAATCGAAATACAGATGACTGCTCACCCTTCTCTTTATGGGAGGGCAACTGATAGCTGCTCACCTCACCCATTATGACCGTCTGTTATCTTTGCCATAAATCTTAAAATCAGCTTTTGTTCCTTTAACATTCTTTCTTTAAACTTTTCTTTCTTAAAATCCACGGGTTCCATCTTTTAAAAACTCTTGCTTCCACTTTTAAAATTTTACTGAGTATCGAATTCAGCTTTTGGAAACATATCGTTGAAAGAAACCAGTCGTAAGAGAAACCAGTCGCAATGAATAGTAACCAGTCGCAAGACAGTAACCAGCTGAACTGAATAGTAACCAGTCGCAAGATAGAAACTAGCTGAAAGGAATAGTAACTATCTGTTGACAGCTACAACTTAAGGAAACGACGTTGTTAATTTAAACCAGTCGTAACAATAATCGCTAACAACGTGACTTGGGAATAAGTGTAAAATGATGTCGTTGCTTTAATAAGCTGATGTAAGAAAGTCTGATAATAAGAATAAACAGATGTAAGAATATCTGTTATCAGACATGACCACGAACAAATGAAACGATGTCGTTAACGCATCAACCAGCCGCAAGGAAAAGTGCTAACATATATGAAACCAGACGCAAGGATTTTCGCTAAATAACCAAATGCAAGGAAAATACCAGTCGTAATGAATAGTGCGACTGCTGGAATATACATTGGAATGCAACTGCTGGAATGAACAGTGCAACTACTGATTTTATGAAAACAACACAACTACTGAAATTTGACTTGATATTTGTAACATCAAAACAACAATTATGCTATCAGCCGTTGCCTATCAAACCAGACTTTATACTGATTCAACTAGCAACTACCGATTACATAGCTATCAAATTCTGATATTACTACTACTGAAAGGAAGAACATTCATAAACATTCTTGGATTAAACTCGAATCCTCAGTACTTTTAAAACATCATAAACTTTCTGGAAAACATTTGGAAGCATCAAAATATCATTTGAACCCATCTTTCTTTCCTTTTCATGTATAGATCATTTTAAACATACTGTAACATATAGAAAAGAAGACTCAGAAAACATCAATATATATATGCTTTAAATGGTGAGTCCAGAATCAGCTTTTACTTGCCTTAAACGAAACTTTGCAACAACAATCAATTCCTGTAGAAATCTTCTCATTTAAGCAACGCACGAACTTCTCTTGTCAAATACTTTGAAGAATACTAAAGATTTTCTTTGCAAATGATCAAGATCTTGCTTTCAAAATAGGTTTTTATATAAAAGGGATTAGTGGAATGCTACTTGTGAAATTAAGCATGACACACTTATAAAATTTAGTAAAATTCCCTTCCTCTAAATTTTAATTTGTAAAACACCAAACCTTTTTCAGAAGAAATCATTTGTCCTCCTTAAAGATATTTTCAACCCCTAAAAACTGTTCGTGCATTACCCTTGGAGTCATCCACCGAAACCAGCTGTGTTACATCTATTTTTCTGAAATCATTGAAATCAGACAATGCATAATATTTTCAACATGTCATTTTAAATCTATAAAATGAACAAAATGCATAATGTGGTCCTATGGATTTTTGGGGCGTTACAACAGTACAGTTCTAAGTATTATAATCCTAGATATCAAGGAAAAAATGTTGCATATCAGAGGAATTTTAGATCACCACATACACACAGATCACAAACACACACTTCAGATACACGCACGGGTAGAATGATTAGAATTATCTAGGTGTGGTTCCCGAAAGGTATAATCAAGCCTGGACCCAAGTAAAACCAAATGGTACCAAACGTTGTTTTTTTTTGTGATGGCAGGTATAACAGATCTCAGGTTTTGAAGCAATCAACATGGTACTTGGACAGCGGATGTGCAAGACACAAGGGAACATTTGAATAATAGATGATCAAGAGTCTCCGCAGCATGTCCGCATAATGCACATCCTCTTTCAGAGGCAAAAGATAGTTTATCTCTAGTGAGGAGCTTGCCATGGGCGAATAGCCAAAGAGAGAATTGGTGCTTCGGCACAAGATGCGGTTTCCAAACTATAGGCTTCCACGGCCAACGTCTCTCCTTTTGACCGCATGTCAGTTCCTAAGTCAAGTGTGTATTATAAAAATTTAACGACTTTTGGTGAATTTTTTGAGGCGGCTCTAAGGGCCGGTGAGGCACCCTAGGGGGGTAGGGACTCCCTGGACCTCAAAATTGTTTTTCAATTTTAAAATACTATTAGTTTATATTTGTAATTTCTTATAATTAATAAAAGTCACATAGTTATTGGTTCATTAAAAAAATATTGGTGCTTTTGTGTATCTCGAAATCAACTCATATATTATATTTTTAATTTAACAAAAAGAATTATTAGGACGTTCCTGCCAATGGTCTCCAATTCTCAGTATTCGGCCTGATTGCATTCTCCACGCGATAAAATAAATAAAAAAAATCAATGAATCGAGAAGTTGTGCATCGAATTCGAATCAAAAAACGACAGAGCTTACAAATAAGTCCCTCCGACTTTAATTATTATTCATTAAACTATAAAGCCAATCTCAACAATCAAGCAATTATTAGAAAAAAGAATTAGTTTTCCTAGCAAAACTCAAGTCCAATTGAAGATTAGAGCCAAAATAATAATAATAGTAATCGTTCAAAACCCCAATTCAAATTTCCTAGAAAGCATCAATAGAATGAATGAAGCAAGCAAGATCAGGAGGAAGACAAAATATTTAAGGGGCCTGAATATCTTGTCATTTATTTGTTGTTAAGTCAATTTCTAAAATATGTCTCCCACTATAATTTTTAGTTTTAGAAGAATCCAATTATTTTTTCATGCAAAACTGTTGACAAAAACTCACTACTTCAGTTTTCAACGAGGATTTATTTTCAATGATTTCTGTTCAGCCATCTAATCTCCATAACTAATCTCCCTTTTACTTTTGTTCTAAGTGACTTAACATTACCATTTCACATTTGTAATCGTCACTTTAAAAAAACTGAATGGTTAAGAGAATCGTTAACGAATTCAAAAAGTTTGTTGTTGAGTTTGGTGGGATGGGAACTAGAGTCAATCGAGCACATGTAGGACGGACGTTCTGGATAGGAAATAGGGCCATTATCTCAAGCAAAACAAAAAAAAAAAAAAAAAAAGGGATACTTAATATTTATATAAATCTTTTTACATACATTTTAACTTTTATATAAATTTTCAGAATTAAAGGTTTTAATGTATTATAATTGATTAACAATCAGGGCCCGCCGGGAGACGTCGCGGAATATGCAATAAGAGATGACAAAAGAAATCATTCCCAACTCATCCCAAACTCACGTCATTGTCATCCGATTACGGAATATGCACAAAGAAATAATAAATAGTGACAATTAAACATAAATGATAATGACACAATTAAACTAACGAAATGAAACAACGATATATTATAAATTTGAAAAAGTTAATATAGGAGAGGGAAAATGATACAGCAATATATCATAATAAAACATAACTGCTAAGACTAAGTATTTTTAATGATAGAATGATTTATATATGGAAGTTCGAAAATAACTCTTTCTCTTCTTCTCTATAAGAGAATTAGATAGTAACTGTTGAGTCGTCGGAGTCGTGTAGATCATTATAAAACCTGTATGGCCACGGTTGATATCATAAGTTATCCCATCGATTAAGGGTGATGTGTGTTCAAAAATAGAGTGATTTGGATTAGAAACTAATAAGTTGTGAATTTTACGATTTGGTCGCTCAAAATGCGTCTCATCGGGCCTAAATGGTAAAGTCGAGTTTTGGTTCCTAGTGCAGCTGATTTAAATGAATTTATTTTTTAAAATGTTTTTTAAGCATATATCTTGATATTAGCATTTCTTTACAAATTTTTAATATTTATGAATTTTTATGCAAAATTTGAGAGAAAGAAAATATCGAAACTTGAGGCAAGAAAATATTTTGAGGTTTCAGGCGAGGAAAATATTCTGAATGAGGTGATTATTGACTGTGGTTACTCTGTGATCGATATGGGGTCGGGAGACGTCTCGTTTAGCCATATCAAACGACGGGTATGGGGGGCCGAGAGACGTCTCGTTTAGTCATGACAAACTTACGCGTAATGGACTTCAGATAAATACCGGGGTGCCTTAAACTTTATTGGAATGGATTTCAGATAAGTAATGAGATTCCATACCAGCCTACTACTATGGTTTTTATATAGATTGATCAAGCGTCTTGAGGTTGAAGACCACAGTCCAGATGCTGAGTTCACAAGAAAATTATTAAGCGACGCTATTTTATGATTTTAAATCAAGAAATATTATTAAATTTGACTTATTTTGAATTGCATGTGGCTGTATATTTAGTATTCGCTATTTTTAAACTTTGAACTTGTGAGTCTTTAGACTCACTACGGTTGTTCGATGTAGACGAGCTTGAGCTGAGGACTGAGAGACGTGATTCGTGAGCCGATTGTAGTCCAGCATAGCGCAGAACCTAGCGACGTTTCGTTTTTCGCATAGATCACTTTTTTGTTAAAACTTATTGTCTATGGGATGAAATATTTAAATAGCAATTTGGTTGGTTTTATATTTTTAAAATAAATGTGATTTGAAGGTTTTATGAACCATTGTTCGAATAATTGTTGTTGGAAGATTATTTAAATTAAAAATCCTTATGTTTATGATGTTATTTTGTGATGCAAAGAGATTGATTTTCGATTTCGGGTCGGGTCACTATTCACATGAATCGCATCCCATTTTTTTAAAAACAATCTAGCACTTTTTTATCTAGGAATTTAATGAGCATTTCAAGAATGGAGTTCAGATCATACCAGCCCAACCTATCAGATCAAAATAGAATTCGGCTCAGACCTAATTTCGCAGGGCTAGAACCATTCTCTCACCTAAAGAAACTTCTATCAGCCTCGAAACTGTTAGAGTAGGTGCCCACTAGCCAATTTATGGCGTGTGGATTCTTGTTGACTCTGTGTAAAACGATATTTATTTATGAAATTCGCATTCTTTTATGGCATTCTTTATCTTCATTATTATGATTACAATTGTTGGATAAAGACCTTGAATGCACTATAGTGTATGTTAGATGTGATAGTGGATATGATGGCTATCATGAAACACATCTAATAGTCACTGTATATTCTGAACATGTTCCTAGTCAATCTGGCCGTCCAAAAGAGGATAAGGGCCGCCGGAGCTTGAGAACTAGCATTTGCGATGTGAAGTATCACGTTTCATTGGTAGGGAACATTGTGATGTTCTGAGCATGCAGATGGAGAGTGACCTGGTGATCTATCGAACTACCCTCGTTCGGACTTTCCAAGTGGTTACCATTTGTCGAGTGGATTAAGTCTGAGGTCTTGGTTGTACAGATTAGTCCTCATTACTCGAAACGTCATTGAGACTCTACATGATAGATGCTCACTTTGACCCATTTACCGACTCAGTTGGGATCATCAGGTGGCGGGGTTGGGTGAGGTCCCGATGCATGTAGGAGTCGATGCTTCGTTGTCGAGGATTCACCGCTCGCCCTTGTGCGTGGATATCCTATGCTATCTGAGGAGATAATAGTGTGATAAATCTTTGGCCAGAGTACTAGATGTGTTTTGGGTAAATGGGTTTATCTAGTAACACATGCGATGTCACTATTTGATCTCCAAGATGTATGCATGGTTATTGGATCTATAGCAACTCTCGATTTACCAATGGTCGTTGATCTGATCGGGATATTTGAGTCGAAAGGACCGTACTTGTAACGCCCCAAAAATCCATAGGACCACATTTATGCATTTTACTAATATTTTGGGCCATTTTGGTAATTTTAAATGTTATGTGTCTGCTGAATTGTTGTTATCAGCAGGAAAGATGCGCTGCGGCTGGTTCCAGCAGGTGACTCCAAGGAGCGATGCACGAGCTGATTTCTAAATCGATTTGGAAAAAAAAACTGTTTTAAGGAGGTGAAATGCTTTCTTTAAGAGAAGGTTTAGTGTTTTACAAATTAAAATGATATGAAAGGAATTTTACTAAATTTTAAAGGTGTGTCATGCTTGATTTTACAAGTAGCTTGCGTGACTCCAAGGAGCGATGCACGAGCTGATTTCTAAATCGATTTGGAAAAAAAAATGTTTTAAGGAGGTGAAATGCTTTCTTTAAGAGAAGGTTTAGTGTTTTACAAATTAAAATGATATGAAAGGAATTTTACTAAATTTTAAAGGTGTGTCATGCTTGATTTTACAAGTAGCTTGCCACTAATCCCTTTCATATAAAAACCTGTTTTCAAAGTAAGATTTTCATCATTTGCAAAGAAAAGTTTTAAAGTGTTCTTCAAAGAAATTCCCGAAGAGTTTGTGCGTTGCTCAAAAGGAGGATTTCTGCAGGAATTAGCTGTTGTCGTGAAGCTTTGTTTAAAAGCAAGTAAACGCTGATCCTTTGCTACACCATTTGAAGCATATATTGTGTTATTATGGATCTGCTTGCCTGTATGATATTGATATATATTTAAAGTTCATGTTTGAAATGATTTAGACATGATAAGGAAAGAAAGATGGGTTCGAAAATGTTGTTTTGATATTATGATGCTTCCAGTGTGATTCCTAGTTTATGAAGTACTGAGGATTCGAACTTATTTCCAGAAACGTTATGAAAGTTCTTCTTGCAGTAGCTGTAATATTAGAATTTGATAACTGTGTAATTGGTAGTTGCTGGTTGAATCATTGGTATGGTTTGATAGGCAACAACTGATAACATCGTTGTTATTTTGATATTCAAGTGCACTTGAGTTATGTATTCAGTCAGTCTGTATCTACTTGTTAAGATTCAGTCAGCTGTATGGTTATAGCTGCGTAGTCTTCGTAAAAATCAGCAGATGCACTGTTCATCAGCAGATGCATTCCATAGTGATAATTCAGCAGTTGCTTTATTCGTTTTAAGTACTGTTCATTTCAGCTGGTATTAGTCTTGCGACTGGTACTATTCATTTATATATAATCGTGTTAGCGCTTTTCCTTACAACTGATTGACGCGCTAACGACGTCGTTCCTTTAAGTCATAGAAAGATCAGCAGGTAGTCTTGTTATTTCATCTGATGATTACTCCAACGACATCGTTTCACTTTATATTTATTTAAAAGACCTTGCGACTGGATTCTTGTCTTGCGACTGGTTCCTATTTGTTGCGACTGATACTGTCCATTCAGCAGGTATTAGTCTTGCGACTGGTACTATTCCTTGCGACTGGTTCTCTTTCAACCAGTTCCATTTTTACGATATATTTTCAAAGTCGAATTCGATACTCAGTAAGGTTTTAAAATGGGAAGCAAATATTTAAAATGATGGAACCCGATGATTTACAGGAATGTTTAAAGAAAGGATTGTTAAGGAACAAAAGATGTTTTAGATTATGGCATAGATAGTTACGGTCACCAAGGAGAAGGGTGAGCAGTTTTCTAGATGTCGACTGACCTTTCATATGAGCTATATGCTAAAACTGATATCGGGAGTCATTTTGATCAAAGTACAAATTGGACCACATAGAACTTATATGCCATGATCAACTGAAAATGAAATTGAAAGAAATGAGAAGCTGGGCTATCATCCCCTGTTTCTGCCATTGAATGTTTACTAAAATGTTTACGAAAATGACATTGTTTATTGAAGTTCCTTAACATATGAATTGCACAGATGTCTGCCTGCGTTTTATGAAATTGTTATTACTCAGGTTTTACTTGCTGAGCCTTTAGGCTCACTAGCTTTTAAAATTGTGCAGGTACGAAAACTGGTGAAGGAACAGCAGGTGGAACTTGAAACCAGCAGATGGGTGGCATTGTGTTTATCCAAGGCCTACGTTTTCCGTGTCTAAGTTGTATCGTTTTGAATAGATTGTACTGTATTAGATCAGTAGCAACAGTTGTATATTTACTTAGAATAGCAGCTGTTGTAATCGCAATTGCAAATTATCAATACAAACTATTTTTTTCCGCAAATGTTTTTAGCAGTTAGCGCGCAACTTAACTACCTGCTGATCCTTGAGCTTGTCGTTTGTTTTGTTCTTTTCAAGTTATAGGAAATACAGCCTATAGCGAATTATCATTTAGCCCTTCTTTTATTCGAAAATTTTTATTACCCAATTCTCGTGGCCCCGTTGGGTTCGGGTGTCACAACATGGTATCAGAGCAACGTTCCTGAGATAAACACACTCACCATCAGCTGGATCAAAGTTCATCATCTGTTCTTCTAAGTTGTGAGTTTATTTTCAGAGCATTGTCTTTAAATTTATTTAGCATGTTCTGATTTATGCATGTGGTGGATTATGGGCTATAGAATATAGAATGTCAGGAAGAGGACGAGGAAGAACTAGAAGCAGTATTCCTCTAGAAGAAACTGAGAGTGATAACAATGCTAACATCACTCAATTGTTAAGACTAATGTCAGGAAAGAGGACGAGGAAGAACTAGAAGCAGTATTCCTCTAGAAGAAACTGAGAGTGATAACAATGCTAAACATCACTCAATTGTTAAGACTGCTGGTAGAACAAAATAACAACAGAGGCAATGGCCAATCTTCCAGCAGCAGGGGACCAAGTAACGATGATCCCCAAGAGAAATTTAGGCGCCAGAAGCCTAAGGAATTTAGTGGAACTACTGATCCACTAATTGCTGAGAGTTGGATTAAATCCATGGAGGTTATCTTCGAGTACCTCCAACTGTCTGATTTAGATAGGCCAAGGTGCGCTATCTACATGCTAAGGGAAGATGCAATGATTTGGTGGGAAGGAGTCAAGATGTCTGTGGATCTGCTAAATCTCACCTGGGCAGATTTCAAGCGAGTATTCTATGAGCAATACTTCACAGCTGGAAAAAGATCTGAGTTGAAGAGGGAATTTTTGACCCTCAAGCAAGGGAGTTCAACCGTACAGGAATATGTGCGGGTGTTTGAAAGAGGGTGCTATTTTGTGCCACTGATAGGAAGTGACCCAGAAGAGAAATTGAGTCACTTCGTAGAAGGGTTGAAACCTATGTTTAAAATGAATGTGAGGCTGTCAGTGCCAAGAACTTACAGGGAAGCAGTGCATAGAGCCCTGCAAATTGAAAGAGATTGGAAAGATCTCGATGAAGAAAGGCAACAAAAGAGACAAGCCTTTCAACAGAAGGATCAAAGGCCATTTAAGAAACAGAACAAGAACCAGCAGAGGCCTCAGGAGCAAAAGCCTCTACAAATTCAACCAATAAGCTCCATTCCTGCTGGTAATAATAGGTCATTGTGTCCTAAATGTCAAAAGCCTCATTTGGGACAATGTAGACTTGGACAAAACGTCTGCTACAAGTGTGGAATGTCTGGACATATTCTAAAACATTGTCCAAAGTCTAAGCAGCTGGTGACCAGCAGAGCTTATGTGATGACAGCTGATCAAGCTCCTCCAGAGTCGACAGTAGTTACAGGTGAAATTTCGATAGCTGGATTTACTTCTCTAGCTTTGTTAGATTCAGGAGCTACGCATTCATTCATTTCTGCCGAGTTTATAAAGAAATTGTTCATCCAGCCGGAACAAGTAATGATAGGTTATTGTGTATCAATACCATCAGGGGAAAAGCTGGTATCGCACGAATTGTTTAGAAGTTTAGAACTTAAACTTCAAGGGCATAAGATTTTTGCTGACTTAATTGTGTTACAATGCCAGAATTTGATTTAATTTTGGGAATAGATTGGCTAACTAAGTATGGGGTAGTAATTGACTTTAAATTACGAGCAGTAGCTGTTAACCCACCAGGAAAAGAGCCATTCCAGTTTTTGGCCAATTATGTTAATAGAGTTTCTTCAATCATATCCTCCTTAGCAGTGACTGTTAAACCCCAATTGTTAATTGTAGAAGTAGCAAATGAATTCCCTGAGGTTTTCCCAGAAGATATCCAAGGATTGCCACCGGTCAGGGAGTTGGAATTTTCGATTGATCTAATTCCAGGAGCTGCTCCAGTATCTAGACCACCATATCGACTAGCTCCAACAGAGATGAGAGAATTGAAAGAACAGATACAAGACCTGTTGGAGAAAGGATTTATTAGACCAAGTACTTCGCCATGGGGAGCCCCTGTTTTGTTTGTTAAGAAAAAGGATGGGAGTATGAGATTGTGTATAGATTATCGTGAGTTAAATAAATTGACGATTAAGAATAAGTATCCATTACCTAGTATAGAAGATCTTTTCGATCAGTTGAGAGGGTCAGTAGTATTTTCTAAGATCGACTTGAGGTCTGGATATCACCAACTGAAGATTAAGGCAGCTGATGTATATAAGACAGCCTTTAGAACAAGATATGGCCATTACGAATTTTTGGTTATGCCCTTTGGACTTACGAATGCTCCATCAGCATTTATGGACTTAATGAATAGGGTCTTTCAACCATATCTAGATCAGTTTGTAGTTGTATTCATCGATGATATCTTAGTTTATTCTAAGACCCAGCAGGAGCATGTTCAACATTTAAGAGTCGTGCTCCAGATTTTAAAAGACAAGCAGTTGTTTGCTAAATTCAGCAAGTGTGATTTCTGGATGGAGAAAGTATCGTTCATAGGACATATAATCTCTAAGGATGGAATAGAAGTCGACCCTGCTAAAGTTGAAGCGGTTCGCGACTGGCCAGCACCAAAGAATGTCACAGAGAAAAGAAGTTTCTTGGGTTTAGCCGGATATTATCGGCGGTTTATCCAAGGATTCTCAAAGATTGCTGTTCCTCTGACCACTTTAACAAGGAAGCAAGTGAAGTATAACTGGACAGAAGAGTGTCAAACCAGTTTTGACAAATTGAAGCAAGCGCTGATTGAAGCACCTGTGCTGACAATGCCAACTGATGAAGGAAAATTTGTAATATACACTGATGCGTCTAAGTTGGGACTAGGAGCTGTGTTGATGCAGAATCATAAAGTTATTTCGTACGCATCCAGGCAGCTGAAAGACCATGAGAAGAATTACCCAACTCATGACTTAGAACTAGCAGCTGTTGTCTTTGCCCTTAAGATATGGAGGCATTACCTCTATGGGGAGAAGTGTGAGATCTTTACAGATCACAAAAGTTTGAAGTACTTCTTTACCCAGAAAGAATTGAATATGAGGCCGAGGAGATGGTTAGAGCTGGTTAAAGATTATGATTGCACAATCAG
>KV005070.1:398620-408870 GCA_001598015.1 Dorcoceras hygrometricum
ATCCACTCGACAAATGGTAACCACTTGGAAAGTTCGAACGAGGGTAGTTCGATAGATCACCAGGTCACTATCCATCTGCATGCTCAGAACATCACAATGTTTCCTACCAATGAAACATGGTACTTCACATCGCAGATGATAGTCTCAAACTCGGGCGGCCTTATCCTCATTTTGACGGCCCAATCGACTAGGAACGAGTTCAGAATACATAGTGACCATTAGATGTGTTTCATGATAGCCATCATATCCACTATCACATCTAACATACACTATGGTGCATTCTAGGTCTTTATCCAGCACAATTGTTAACATTATAACATAATGAAAATAAAGAATGCCATAAAAGAAATGCGTATTTCATAAATAAAGATCGTTATATACAAGAGTCAATAAAACCCACACGCAACAAGTTGGCTAGTTGGGCATCTACTCTAACAATTATTGGGCCCTTACTGGACGTGAGGTAAATACATGGAGGTTGCACCTTTTGCAATTGGGCTCTACCTTTTGAGGGTCATGGTTGGCTGATATTATTCGGGACCATGATTTCTTGATTGGACTCTGTGTACCCACTAAGAAAACTTGCTTTCTCGATTTCATTAGAGGGTGGTGAAATCGTTAAAACGGTGGGAGGATAATTCATAAAACTTAATGACCATGTTTTATGTCTTAGAATTTTTCATGAATAGTCAGTAATGCATGTCTGTTTTTCTTTTAGTATAAACTGCTTTCACTATGTCTTCGATCAAAAATCCACTTGCTGTTATACTAGATAGCAACAAGTTCACTGGCTTAAACTACCAAGATTGGCTTCGAAACCTCAAGATTATCTACGCTTCGGATAAACTTCTCTACACGCTAGAGAAGAGCCCTCCGAAGTAAGACCCTGCCAATGCCAGTCCTGAGGAGCTGGCGAAGCTGGAAAAATGGTGGGATGATGAGCTTAAGGCACGGTGCTATATGATAGCATCTATGTCCAACGACATGCAGCGACGGTTTGAGAAGACGGAGTATGCTGCTGGCATACACCTTCACCTCAAAGAGCTGTATGGGAAGAACTCTCGGACTGAGAGGTTCACTACTGTCAAGGAGCTCATGACGAGCCACATGCGCGAGGGGACTTCGGTCCGCGAGCATGGGGTCCGTATGGTTGGGGTCATTGAGAAGCTAGTGGGCCTTGATATCTCGCTTCCACATGAGCTGTCTGTGGATCTGCTTCTCCTCTCCCTGCCTGCTGCGTTCGACCCATTTGTGGTCAACTTTAACATAAACAAGCTAGAGGCCACCCTTGAAGAGGTGGTAAACATGCTTGTCGTGTTCGAGGGGACCATAAAGAAGGACAAGCCCGTCCTCCTTTTGGGCTCTTCTTCCTCTGCGAAGAAGGGGCCCAAACGCAAGGGTAAGAAGCGTTCTGCCCCTGCGAAGGAGGGAAAGCCCTCCAAGAAGCCCAAGGCAAGGACTTCGAAGCCGAACAAATCTGAGGATGTTTGTCACCACTGCCACAAGCCTGGGAATTGGAGGAGGAACTGTAAGGATTACCTGGAGCAGTTGTGAACTGCGGTATGTTCTACATTGAAATAAATATGTCTCTTAACTCGACTTCTTGGGTACTTGATACCGGATGTGGATCTCATATCTGCATTGACTTACAGGTAATGACAAGAAGCCGGTGTCTTAGAGAGGGTGAGACCCACTTGAGGCTTGGCAACGAATCAAGGGTTGCGGCCGAATCTATAGGAGATGTTTATTTATTTATTTCTTAAAATTTTAAGATGTTGTTGAGAAACGTTTTATTTGTTCCTGAATTAATAAAGAACATCATTTCCGTTTCTATGCTTGATACTGATGGATATTCTTGTCATTTTTCCAATTCGATTTGCAATATTTACAAGAATGAATGTTTAATTGGAATAGGGGAACGCGAAAATGATCTATACGCCTTAAAATTGAGAGAAGTTCCAACTCGCGATGTGGAAACACACACAACAAAGATAAAAAGGAAAAATGATAGTTTGAACCCGGCACAACTTTGGCACGCTAGGCTAGGCCATGTTTCCTTGAATAGGATGAACAAGTTGATTAGGAGTGACATGTTTAATATGTCTGATATTAACTCCCTACCAACTTGTGAATCTTTTCTCAAGGGAAAAATGACAAAATTGCCCTTCACGGGCAAGCCTGAACGTGCTCAAGGCCTATTGGATTTGATCCATACTGATGTGTGTGGCCCACTTAGTATTGGTACTAAGTCCGGTCACACCTACTTCATCACCTTTACCGATGATCACTCTAGGTATGGGTACTTGTACTTAATGAAGCACAAGTCTGGATCATTTGAAAGGTTCAAGGAATTCAAGGTTGAAGTAGAAAATCAACTGGGAAAAAGCATTAAAACACTTCGATCCGATCGAGTTGGAGAATACTTGAGTGCCGAATTTCAATATTATCTTAAAGAGAATGGGATTCTCTCACAATGGACCCTCCGACCACACCACAGCTTAACGGTGTAGCGGAGCGTCGTAATCGAACCTTGATGGACTTGGTTCGATCTATGATGAGTTTCACTGAACTTCCTGCTTCGTTTTGGGGCTATGCGCTCGAAACGGCCGTAATGTTGTTGAACAATGTCCATACCAAGGCAGTGGATAAAACTCCATATGAGATATGGATGGTCAAGCCGCCCAAGTACTCATACTTGAGGATTTGGGGATGTCCTGCTTACGTGAAGCAGACAGTGGGAGATAAGCTGGATAATAGATCCATCTTATGCTACTTCATTGGGTATCTAAAGAATTCTATTGGATACTGCTTCTACTATCCCAATGAAACAAAAGTTTTTGTTTCTAGAAATGCCACATTTCTGGAAAAGGAATTTCTATTTGATAGAAAAGGCAAGATAGTAGAACTTGAAGAGGTTCGAGAACCAACTGAAGTACCAAGTGAATCTCCCGCACCTCAAGAACCAATCATTGATATGGACACACCTAGGAGATCTGAAAGGGTTCCTAGGGCTCCTGTTAGTAGAGTGGCCACGGTCCGGGTCGAACCGTGACCCGACCCGAAACTGGCCCGTGGTCAACGGGCCGGTTAACTGGGTCAACGGGTTTCGACCCAGACCAGACCCGTATAGAAATGGGCGGGTTCCGATTTACAATATGTTCGACCCGGCGGGTCGAACCCAGAACCGGCCCGGCGGGTCGTGCAAAATTTAAAAAAAAAATCGAAATTTGAAGGTAACGTTCGACCCGCCGGTTCGAGCCGGGTCGGACTCGACGGGCCGACCGTTGGAAAATAAAAAAAATTAAAATTTTACCTATAAATACCCCATACCTCCTTCACTTCATTCCACACCAACATCTCTAATCACTTCTCTCAATATTCTTCTATATATCTCAATCTTCTTCTATATCTAAATCTTCTATCTCTCAATCTTTTTTCTTTCTATCTCATATTCTATCTCTCAATCTTTTTGTATACTATCAAATGGCAGAATCAAGTCGTTGTGGTGGGGGCAAGGGAAAATCTGTTATTCCCCCTACGAGAAATGTTTCTCCATTAAACATCCAAGATCTTGATTTCCTATTCGACGACGACGATGAAAATAATCTACAAGATGTTGAAGTCCAACCCACTTTTCAACAATCTCAAGGCACTCAAGGTAGCACATCGATACCATCGGCGCCTACGGTATCGATGAGTGGAAGGTCACAAAAATCCGACATCTTCATCAAGCATTTTGATAAGGTGACACTTCCCTCTGGTGATCTTCAAGCTATTTGCAAGTATTGTTCAAAAGCCTACAAATGGCAACATGGAGGAGGATATGGCACCTTGATCCGGCACATCGAGAAGAATCATCCGGTGGAAATTGGTATTTCTAGATCTCAAAGTCAAATACCTACATTTTCATCCCAATCTGGTAACGAATCTGAACTTTTTAAATTTTCTGAATCTGAATTTAGGGATGAAACTGCTAGATCAATCTTGCTCGTACATGGGAATTACTTGTCATTGGATTGATAATGCATGGAATATACAAAAACGTTTGCTTGCATATCGTTGTTTCAATGATCCACACACTGCACAAAATATTTCCCATCTGATTTTTATTATTTTAGAAGAATATGGTTTGACTTCCAAAATTTTTTCAATTTCTTTTGATAATGCAAGTGCCAACATGTGTAGTATTGATGAATTAATCAGAATGTGTCAACCATCGATAGGTGGTGAATTTTTTCATATTAGATGCACATGTCATATTTTTAACTTGTGTGTACAAGATGGACATAGAAGTTTAGAAACTTATATTAAACCAATTAGATCTGCAATACATTATCTGTGGACACATCCCCAAATTATGAAACAATGGGGTAAATTTTGTAAATTAAATGGCATGAGGGCGAAACGATTTGCACGCGATGTTCCGACACGTTGGAACTCAACCTACAAACTTTTGTTGTCTACTTTTGAATATAAAGATTTATTATGTGGATTTTTTGGCCAAGTTTTCAATCTTCTAGTCTTTATTTATATGCAAACCAATGGAATATTTGCACAACAATATGTGAAATTTTAAAAGTCTTTAGCGATGCCACTGATCAACTTTCTGGTGTTTATTATCCTACATGTCATTTAGTTGTAACATATTTTTGCAATGTTGCATGTATTTTTTGCGAACATTTAACTTCTAATGAGCCCCCATTAATTGAATGCATTATTAGTATGAAAAAAAAATGGGAAAAATATTTTTTAAATATTCCTGATATATTTTTATGTGCTATAGTTTTAGATCCTAGACTTAAATTAGATGGTTTAGGTGAATTTCTTACATTGTACTATGATTCCTTGGATTCAATTACTGACGCTTGCCCTTCTTCTTTCATGATTATTTCGAGTGTTAGACATAGTTTAACTGAAATTTATACTGAATATAATGAAAAATATGGTTCACAAGTTGCTACACAAACACAACACACCACCTCTAGTATCATCACATCGCGACTAACCAAGGCCAAAAATTTAATTCGTGACCGGACGAAACGTCCTCGAGGATCCTCAAGTTCCAATCTGGAACTTGAGAATTATTTAACTACTACTTTTGATTTTAGTGCTACAGACGACGAGGCACTTTCGACATATTGAGATGGTGGGCTCAAAAGAAACAAGTATATCCCATTTTGTCTTTAATGGCAAAGGAGATTCTTGCTTGTCCTGTTTCAACGGTTGCAGTGGAGTAAGCATTTAGCATGGGAGAAAACACGCTAGACGAGAGGAGATCTACTATTAGGCCGGAGAATTTGGAAGCCTAATGTCTTCTTAACGATTGGTCGAGAGCTGTCTCAAGAACACAAGACCAAGACGAGACAAATGACGACGAAGACACCGAGGGCACTTCTGGAACAACAACTGGAGGAGGCACAAGGGAATGTGATTAGTCAAGTTGCCAATATAATTCGTCTTTTACTTTCTATTATAATTTTAACTTATTTGTATTGTTATTCAATAACATTTATTTTTTAAAAGTATTACATTTCAAATTTCAAATTCAAATCTCAATTATTATTCTTTTAAATTCAAATTCGAATTCAAACACAAATTAAAATTCGAATTCAAAATTCAAATTCTAATTAATTAAAATTCAAATTGAAATAACAAAATTAAATTCAAAATTTGAATTTCAAAAAGAAAAAAAAATTCCTTAAAATAATTTAATTTTTTCGTTTAAAAAACCGAATATAAATTTTTTTAATTTTTTTTTATTCACAAGAATTTCGAAAAAAAAATGAATCGGACCGGAACCGGCCCGAAACCACCGGGCGGGTCCGACCCGGAATCGGCCCGTGGCCGGGTCTACCTGTTAGATATGGTTTCCTCCTTAAGATGATCAAAGTGATCAAACTGTTGGATGTGATCCAAGAACCTTCAAGGAGGCAATTTCCGATGCTGATTCTAATTTGTGGCTTGAAGCAATGCAATCTGAGATTGACTCAATGCATTCAAACCAAGTTTGGACTCTTGTTAATGTTAGAGTAGGTGCCCAACTAGCCAACTTGGGGCGTGTGGATTCTTGTTGACTCTTTGTAAAACGATCTTTATTTATGAAATTCGCATTCTTTTATGGCATTCTTTATCTTCATTATTATGATTACAATGTTGGATAAAGACCTTGAATGCACTATAGTGTATGTTAGATGTGATAGTGGATATGATGGCTATCATGAAACACTTCTAATCGTCACTGTGTATTCTAAACTCGTTCCTAGTCGATTGGGCCGTCAAAATGAGGATAAGGCCGCCCGAGCTTGAGATTAGCATCTGCGATGTGAAGTACCACGTTTCATTGGTAGGGAACATTGTGATGTTCAGAGCATGCAGATGGATAGTGACCTGGTGATCTATCGAACTACCCTCGTTCGCACTTTCCAAGTGGTTACCATTTGTCGAGTGGATTAAGTCCGACGTCTTGATTGTACAGATTAGCCCTCATTACTCGAAACATCATTGAGACTCTACATGATAGGTGCCTCACTTTGACCCGTTTACCGACTCAGTTGGGGTCATCAAGTGGCGGGATTGGGTGAGGTCCCGATGCATGTAGGAGTCGATGCTTCGTTGTCGAGGATTCACCGCTCGCCTTTGTGCGTGGATATCCTATGCTATCTGAGGAGATAATAGTGTGACAAATATCTGGTCAGAGTACTAGGTGTGTTTTAGGTAAATGGGTTTACCTAGTAATACATGCGATGTCGCTATTTGATCTCCAAGATGTATGCATGGATATTGGATCTCTAGCGACTCTCGATTTACCAATGGTCGTTGATCTGATCGGGATATTTTGTGTTGAAAGGACCGTACTGTACGCTAACCATGACCGACTGGTTCTTGCAGGCACTATTAGTGATACCTAGGGGATCATGGGGCGATGTTGCTAGACGCTTTAGCATGATCCGATGGGTTAGTCCGAAAATGTGGTTTTGGGAGTGCAACTGTTGTGAGCCCACGGCTAGCTGTATTCCTGAACCATTGAGGGTGACACAAGTACTGGTTTCTCAATTCCCGCACGGAAATCAAGCTCAATTTGTTGAGTATAGGAGGAGGAAGGATGGAAGTGCGACTTCCTAAAATTAAATAGGGTCAAAATGCAATTTCCCTAAAGTTTGGGCTAGTTTGACTATCCTTTAAACTTGCTGGGGCCAAACTGCTATTTTGGATTAGGTGGTCGGAAAAATTGTTTTCGCTTCATAATGCTCAGTTTTGTAAATTGTGTAGATCGGTCCGATCTGATCGTCGATCGGGATTATGATGGAGCCACAGTGATGGACTTGAAACGAAAGTGCGCTCTGGGATTGGGCCCGCCCAAGCCCATTAAGCCGGTTCAAGCCCATGTAGAATCTATAAATAGGGCCCTAGGGTTTGCATTTGACATTGTACCAAAACCCTAAACACTTCCTCCCTCTCCTCACATCCTCACGCCGCCGCCTCCGCCACCGCCCGTCGCCACAGTCGGACTTGTTCCGACCGTTCCGACGAGGAGATTCCGTTCGTGAAATCTTCGTCGTGTTTTCTAGTGTAGACCGATGAAGGAATCAAGAATCCAGTCGTGGACCGGATTAGGAGGACGACAATCGCCTACCGTTGAAGTGCCGATTTCCTCGTGAAATTGGTCGAAGCCAGGCGCCTAGACGCCAGAAAAGTACCAATATAAACATCCTATGTATGTTTATGTACTGTTTTAATAGTGTATTGACCGTTCCCGGGCTCCAATTTTTAAATCTTCCGCAGCGCCCCGGAAGCGGGATCCGGATCCGCCGCTGCACCAACAGTTAATCCTCCCGAAGGAATAGTTCCTATTGGGTGTAAATGGATATACAAAAGAAAACTTGGGCCTGATGGTAAGGTACTGACCTACAAGGCGCGACTGGTCGCGAAATGTTACACTCAAAGACAAGGTGTTGACTATGATGAAATTTTTTCACCAGTCGCAATGTTCAAGTCAATTAGAATCCTACTAGCCATAGCCGCATGGTACGACTATGAGATATGGAAAATGGATGTGAAAACTGCGTTCATTAATGAAAACATTAAGGAAGATATCTATATGACGCAGCCTGAGGGTTTCACATCTGTAGGAAGTGAGCATAAAGTATGCAAACTTCAGAGATCGATCTACGGTCTCAAACAAGCATCGAGAAGTTGGAACCTAGATTTGATGAAACAATTAAAGAATTTGGTTTAATCAAGAATCCCGAGGTGCCATATGTGTATAAGAAGGTAGTTAAAAATGCGGTGAAATTCCTTGTACTTTATGTTGATGACATTCTACTCATTGGGAATGACGTAGGAATGCTGCAGTCAACTAAAGTATGGTTGTATAGTAGATTCTCGATTAAGGACATGGGTGAAGCATCCTATATTCTAGGAATACAGATCTATAGAGATAGATCGAAAAGGATGCTCGGACTCACCCAAGCGACCTACATCGATACCATACTTAAGCGATTCTCAATGGAAGAGTCCAAGATAGGACACCTGCCTATGTGCCACGGGGTCACTCTATCTAAGTCTATGTGTCCGAAGACTGATGAGGAGATAGAGAGTATGACACGTGCCATATGCCTCGGCAATAGGTAGTATTGTGTATGGTATGATCTCAAGTAGACCGGATGTCGCATATGCTCTGAGTGTCACGATCCGCTACCAAGAAAATCCCAGCCAAATGCATTGGAAGGCCGTGAAAGATATTCTTAAGTACTTACGAAGGACTAAGAGTATTTTCATGGTCTATGGGGGTGGTGAACTAAAATTGGAAGGCTACACTGATTCTAGCTTCCAATGCGATGTGGACGATTCGAAGTCAACCTCTGGATTAGTATTCATGCTCAATGGTGGTGCCGTCTCCTGGAAGAGTTCCAAGCAAGACACCATCGCAGATTCAACCACTGAGGCTGAGTACATCGCAGCATCAGCTGCTGCTAATGAGGCGGTTTGGATAAGGAATTTCGTCCAAGAGTTGGGCGTACTCCCTGAAGGAGTTGGTCCAGTCCCGGTGTACTGTGACAACACAGGTACTGTTGTGCAAGCAAAGGAACCTAGGTCTCACCAAAGATCCAAACATATACTGAGGAAATACCACATAATCCGGGATATTGTGGCTAGAGGTGACATAGCAGTTGAGAGAGTCGCCTCTGTAGACAACATTGTTGATCCACTTACGAAACCCTTGCCAGGACCATTGTTTGAAAAACATCACGAAGCAATGGGACTGCGTCTGATGAGTAGTTGGCTTTAGGGCAAGTGGGAGATTGTTAGAGTAGGTGCCCAACTAGCCAACTTGTGACGTGTGGGTTCTTGTTGACTCCATGTAAAACGATCTTTATTTATGAAATTTGTATTCTTTTATGACATTCTTTATCTTCATTATTATGATTAAAATTGTTGGATAAAGACCTTGAATGCACTATAGTGTATGTTAGATGTGATAGTGGATATGATGGTTATCATGAAACACATCTAATAGTCACTGTGTATTCTGAACCTGTTTCTAGTAAATTTGTTAGATGTGATAGTGGATATGATGGTTATCATGAAACACATCTAATAGTCACTGTGTATTCTGAACCTGTTTCTAGTAAATTGGGCCGTCCAAAAGATGATAAGGGCCGCCCGAGCTTGAGACTAGCATCTGCGATGTGAAGTACCACTTTTCATTGGTAGGAAACATTGTGATGTTCTAAGCATGCAGATGGATAGTGACCTGGTGATCTATCGAACTACCTTCGTCGGACTTTCCATGTGGTTACCATTTGTCGAGTGGATTAATTATGAGACTTGGTTGTACAGATTAGTCCTCATTACTCGAAATGTCATTGAGACTCTACATGATAGGTGCCTCACTTTGACCCGTTTACCTACTCAGTTGGGGTCATCAGGTGGCGGGGTTGGGTGAGGTCCCGATGCATGTAGGAGTCGATGCTTCGTTGTCGAGAATTCACCGCTCGCCCTTGTGCATGGATATCCTATGCTATCTGAGGAGATAATAGTGTGATAAATCTCTGGCCAGAGTACTAGATGTGTTTTGGGTAAATGGGTTTACCTAGTAAAACATGTGATGTCACTATTTTATCTCCAAGATGTATGCATGGTTATTGGATCTCCAGCGACTCTCGATTTACCAATGGTCATTGATATGATCGGGATATTTGAGTCGAAAGGACCGTACTGTACGCTAACCATGACCGACTGGTTCTTGC
>KV005071.1:3507-28607 GCA_001598015.1 Dorcoceras hygrometricum
GCGTCATAGGCCTGGCTATCGAAGAAAACTTCTCAATGAAACGTCTATAGTAGCCGGCCAATCCCAAGAAACTGCGGATCTCAGAAACATTTCGAGGTCTCTCCCAGTTAAGAACTTCTTCGACCTTGCTCGGATCTACAGAAATCCCTTGTGCTGAAATCACTTGACCCAAAAAGATAATCCTGTCCAGCCAAAATTCGCACTTGCTGAATTTGGCATAGAGCTGAGAGTCTCTCAATCTCTGCAACACCAGTCTCAAATGTTCCTTATGCTCCCTCTTGCTCCTCGAGTACACCAGGATGTCATCAATGAAGACTATCACGAACCGATCAATATACTCGCTGAAGACGCGATTCATCAAATCCATAAAGACGGCGGAGGCATTCGTCAGCCCAAAAGGCATGACCAGAAACTCATAATGCCCATATCGAGTCCGGAAAGCTATCTTCGCCACGTCTGCTTCTCTAATCCGCAACTGGTGATAACCAGAGCGCAAATCAATCTTCGAGTATACGACCGATCCCTGCAACTGATCGAACAAGTCATCAATCCTCGGCAAAGGATACTTGTTCTTCACTGTTGCTTTATTCAACTGTCTGAAATCCACACACATCCTCATGGATCCATCCTTAACAAGTCATCAATCCTCGGCAAAGGATACTTGTTCTTCACTGTTGCTTTATTCAACTGTCTGAAATCCACACACATCCTCATGGATCCATCCTTCTTCTTCACAAAAAGAATCGGAGCTCCCCAAGGAGACATACTCGGTCTTATGAAGCCTTTCTCTAAGAGATCTCTCAGCTGATCCTTCAGTTCTCTCAACTCTGTTGGCGCCAACCGATACGGAGCTCTAGAAATCGGGTCAGTACGGGGCACCAACTCGATAGTGAAGTCGATCCCACGTCTCGGAGGGAATCCAGGAATCTCATCTGGAAACACGTCTGGAAACTCTCTAACGATCGGAATATCGCTCAACTCCAATAGCTGCTCTTGGGAACTGTCAAGCGCGTAGATCATGAATCCAGCGTTACCTAGCGATAGCAGGCTAAACATCTCCATTGCGGAAACCAGCGGAATCTTCGGACGCGAATCAGCACCGTAGAAATCCCACTTCTCATCCGAATCAGGGCGAAATCTCACCACACCATGGAAGCAATCAACAGTAGCCTCATAGCTAGACAGCACATCCATCCCCAAGATACAATCAAAATCTCTAATCCCCAAAACAATCAGATTGGAGACCAAAACATGCTCATCAAATCTAATCAAACAATCAATCACTACCTCTCGGGACCACAGACTTACACCAACAGGAGTAGACACAGACACGACATCACACAATGGGGATGAACTCAACCCATGCTCAAACACAAACAACTCAGATATGAAAGAATGTGATGCACCAGTGTCAAAAAGAACTCTCGTAGGATAATCAAATATAAAGCATGTACCTCCAATCACCATGCCAGGCGTCTCCTCAGCCTGCTCTCTGTTCAAAGCATTCGCCTGAGCCTGCTGGGGAATCTGAAACTGAGGTCGGGAGGGTCCTCCAAACCTAGATGGCTCACGAGGCTGAAATCCTGATCGCTGGGACTGAGCGAAAGGCTGCTGTCGCTGCGAAGAACCACCAGCGGAACCCTGCTGTGACTGTCCAGAAGACCGCCCTCCTATCGAAGGACACGCCCTAGCGAAATGTCCCGGCTGACCACAAAGATGGCAAAGTCCTCTAACTCCACGACACTGCGAAGTCTCATGTCTCCCTCGGCACTGTCCACAAAATCCGTCGCCGGAACCACTGCCTGAACCGCTGCCAGAACCAGAACTCACGGAACCATAGGAACTCGAGTGGCCCTTCTTCTTGAATTGCTTTCCTCGAGGTCGGAACTGCTGGCGACTCGACTGCTGTGACCCCTGAGGAGACTGATACGACTGCGACACCGCCTGCGCTGGCTGAGAAGCACGTCCAGTCGTTTGCTGCACCGGAGCCTCGGGATCCATCAAACTCTCCTCAATATCAACCGCATTGTTCACAGCTTCCATAAAGGTCGTCGAGGACCCAGACAACACCATCCGGTAAAGATCAGGTCTTAAGCCCTTCAAGAATTTGTTCCTCTTCGTCCGCTCTTGGTTCGCTACATGTGGCAAGTAAACCAAAAGTGCAGAAAACTGCCTTGCATACTCAGCCACTCGCATGTTACCCTCCTTTAGGTTGTCGAACTCTCGCTCTCGGCTGGCGAAGTAGGACTCCGGGGTATACTCCTGACGGAACGCCTCATAGAAGCTCTACCAGGTGATCACCGCCCCACTATCACGTAGCATCCTAGAAGTACCTCTCCACCAGTGCTGCGCGTCATCCCGCAGCTGCAGCACTGCTAACTTCAATCTCTTTTCCGGAGCGTACTCCAAGGTATCGAATAACTCCTCCATCTAGACTAGCCAAGCCTCAGCTTTTGCGCCACACTCGGTAGCGGCAAACGTCGGAGGGTTCGTACGCTGAAATCGAGCTAAAACTAGTTCCATCTAACCTATCCTTCGAGTCACATCATCCACCCGATGAACATCCTCTTCAATATCTGGAGCCCTAGAACCCTCAGCGGAACGTCTAGATCTACCTCTCCTCGGCGGCATCTACACAAGTCTAGAGGTAAGGCTAAAAACAGATATAACATCAAGGCAGATAATAATCACATAAGTCACAGAGTCAATCAACAATCAAATCAAAACTCTGTGCCTAGACTCGAGTGTGATCAAAAGAAATCGAGCTTATCCCAGTTTAAGCTCTGATACCAAAAATGTCAGATCCCGTGCTAATTACTAACAATTAACACATAATAAACGCATAAACACGGAAGCTAAAATCAGGGCTTAAAAATTTTTCGAAATCATTTGGGCCTGAACGTAAAAACATACATTCAAAATATCGATAATCAAAATATACAATCAGGTAACAACGACAATTCAAATCGAATACAGATCCCAATACACAAAAACGCGGGGCATCCCCCGGTTCAGTACATAACATAAATATAACTGGGACTCATGGGAAAGGGGATCGACCAGCTGAACCTCCACTCTGTCCAGCCTGGCTAACTGAAGATCCTGCAAACGGGTAACGTAGACCCAAGACACAAAAGCAGGAAAACAAATACAAGGTCAAGACTCAGTAAAAAGAGCTATCAAAACAGCTAAACATGCAACATGATATAAATCAATGTCATGAATGCATGAGGGCTGTCAACGAATCGGATAGCTAGACCAGTCCATCAACTGGCAAATCAAATCAAGCCTCTATACCACGCACAGCCAATCAGCCGGTGGAAATCATCGGTCCGTGATCATCGGGGCCCATCAGCCCATCACAGATCGGTGGTAGACACTCGAATCCGGTAGTCACCACTCCGATGATAGCGTTGGACTTTTCAGGCACAACTCATCAGTCAGCCAATCACAACGTGGCACCCAATCAGGTCATCAAATCAATCTGTCAAAGGCTCAATATGTATGCATGTATGCCAATCAATATCAATGCTCAATGCATACAATGCACAATACGTAAAACAGAATGTAACTCAATCATTAAACATACTGATTCACGTAATTCACAGCAGCAAGACTCACAACATCAATTACAGCATGTTCACGCCTAAAGCTGATAAGGGCTGCTCAATTCGTACCTCAATTTCCACAAACTCTACCTCACTGGTTTCACAAAAAGGCACGGCAGATTCACGGCCAGCAACCAGCTTTCTCCTGGCTTTGTTAATGCGAGGCAGAAGGTACCAGCAACTATAATCTGTACAAGGTACTCAACATCTTAGCTCAAATCTGAACCTGCATGCTCTTAAACCTATGGCCAGGACTCAACACAAGTTCTACCTAGCTACGCAGGTACTAACAACCAGAGAAGGTTCAAAAAAACGAGGAATGCTCACCCAAAAGCTTAAACCCGCAGAAGAAATGCACAGCACAGATTTCTCCAAAAGCTTCGAACACCAATAGCTTCGCGCCTCTACTCCAGCGTTAATTCAGGGTTCGAAATGGGTAGCAATCGAAAGAGCTAAGATAGGGGAGTACAACGCCACCAAGATTATCAAAAACAGAGGTTGTAAGCGATGGGAATCGGCGATGGAAAGCTACGGTGAACAGTAGCAAGTCGAGGGTTTCAACAGAGAAGATAAGAAATGACGGGTTGAGAAATATTCTAAGTGTAATTCGACACTTCTATTTATTCCTCTATTCAATGGCTACTGTCTAAACCAAACACCGACGAAAACAGATCTCTACAACGCAAAATAGCGCCAAACAGATTTCGCAATCCAGCGCTCACAATCAAACAGACTTCACAACGTTAATTCAAAACGCTCGCGCTAACGACAGTGTATTGGTAAAACAGATCTCATCGCTCAAACAGATCTCTCCACAACGCCAACAACCACCAGATCTCTCGCTCGCGCAATACAAAACACGCTAAACGCTGAGGACTCCAAAACGACGACGCAGCAACTTAAAGGAACGACGTCGCTTCACTCAAAGCAGATCTTAGCGCTCAACACAATAGATCTCTACGCCTTAGCAACACATAATGCTAAACGACGTCGCACAGCAAAACAGATTCCTCAACTAAGCGCGCTACACCAGATGTCAACTCCACATGTTGACCAACACGTGAAATCCGCTTACGTCACGCACTACGACCAGATCTCTACACGCGAACAAACACCCGCGTTCAGTACAACGAAACCAGCTCTCTCAATCCAGCGATCACCTGCTACAGTTCCGTTGACCAACGTTGACGTCTGGAAATGCGAAACAAAAGTGTTGCACTCTCAACTATCCAGATCTCACTAAAATGCAGCGTTTCACTCAAAACTCGCGGCACTTCACGCAATGCCAAGGAAAACAGATTTCTATCGAAACTTAACCAAATCAACTCCAAATCGATACCAGATTTCACCCGACTAAAATCTGGAATACTCTACGAGAGATCTGAAATTTCCTCAAATCAGATTTCTCCTAAAATTCGAAATTCCAAAAATCAAAAATCTTAATTCTCGTGACTAATCCTACTCCAAAATCTGATTAATCACAAATCTTGAAATCTGATTCCTCACAGTTATTGTAAGAAAACTCAACCAAAGACAACGAATCTTGCTAGCTACCACTGAAATCCATCACAACAGCTCTCAACAGATCCTCTAAAATCTGGATTGTCCTCTCAGATTGGCCATCTGTCTGGGGATGATATGCTGTGCTCATCGCCAATCTGGTACCCAAAGCTGTTTGAAAACTCTTCCAAAACCTGGAAGTAAACCTCGGATCATGATCTGAAACGATAGAAACTGGCACACCATGCAATCTCACCACGAAATCTATGTACAGCTTCGCCATCTTCTTCAAAGAATAGGTCATACTATAGGGAATGAAGTGACCATACTTCGATAATCTGTCTATCACAACCCACACAGCATCACACCCTCGACTGGAACGAGGCAAATGTGTGACAAAATCCATTTCTATGTGCTCCCAATTCCATTGGAGAATCCCTAAACTATGCAATAAACCACCAGATCTCATCCTATCGACCTTAACTTGTTGAAAATTCAGACAACGGGCTACAAAATCAGCAACATCACTCTTCAAACCTGCCCACTAGTAATGCTGCTTCAAGGCATGATGTTAGGCCTCGTGCTCACATCAGAGACAAAACACGCAAAACAAGCGGAAGCAACTAAAAAGTGGTTAAATTTTTTTTTTTTGCTTTTGGCCTGAATGAAAGATAACATAATTTTAAATACAAGATACTCAAAATAATCCCAATTTATAAATCTACAACAACACAAATATTCAAGTACAACAAATGCCCAACGGCTAAATACAACACCAGTACAGATGGTCTACCAACTATAAAAGACTAAGCATCACACGAAGTGATACCGGTGTATAAAAATACTATATATAACTGGGACATTCTAACCACATCCTGGGGCACCACCAGCTGGATCAGAACCTCGACCAGCTGCAAATCCTGGAAAACCTGAACAGCAGACAGTCAAACAGACACAACAGACCCAGAGGGACCTCGGGGTTAAACCCCAGTATGGAGAGCAACTATAAAACAGCAATGAATAGCAAAAGATATAATGCTAATGCTATGCATGATGAACAATGCAACAGCCAAAGGCTACAACCAAGGAAGGGAACCAAAGATTTCAAAAGCTGACAATAGATTCTGCGAAGAAAGGTTAGTGGCCACTGGTGTGTGTACAAGCACACGAGAATTACCCACTCATCTTTACACCACACCTGAATACCAGATGCATCAACGACTCAACCTGCTGTTGCCCAACCCATGAACTGTGGTAGTTAACCACTCGGCGCATGAGGGCTAACAGACCAGCAGGGAGATGAGAGTGCAGTATTGCCGCTCGCCCTCGCATCCTAGTAAGAAAACAGAGCAACAACAAAGCACGGCTACAATAGCTGAAATGAAAATGATCATGCGTATGCAATGCAACAGCTGAACAACATATAAAACTACAAGCAATGCACACACAACAATCAAACATAATATCCATGCCAATTCCAGCCGTAGTACAAGCTCAACATCCGTACCTCACCAGCTTCTGAGCTATAATTACCACACACAGCTGCTACAACAAAGTCCGAGCAACACAGATCTGTCACCTGCTATATCAACACAAGCCACTGCTCAAAAGCCGAAACGTAAAATAACAGCATCTGGGAGCTACAACTCCACCAGCGCTCATATACTTTCCTAACTCAACGGAAAGCTCTAACAAAGCTTAAAGGTAACATCTTTACTTACCCCAACGAAACTACTGGCACGGCAGGGAACGCTTACGCTAGCAAACTACACAAGGGAGGTGTCTTATCGATCCTGCGATCCTCTTCCAGCTCTTCCAAAGCCTTCTAAAGAGGTATAGAACGAAGCGCCTTAGTGAGAGGAGTCCAACGTTACCACTCTCACTCTCGTCGAAGTTGTATACCATCGGAAATTAGGACGGATAAGGTTACTGTGAACAGTAACTAGGGTTCGCGACAAGATTTTCTATCGGGAAATATTTCTAAGTATGAGATCTGTTAAACAATAGAAGGACAAGTCTTCTCTTAAATACACTACTCAATCAGCAGATAGAAATAGGACTAGATCCACCGACAAAATCAGTAGTCACAATTAATATTCCCCAACCAGCAGGAATTTCGCATCAGCTTTTGCCTTTCGCTATTATATTAACCAGCAGTTGAATCTTTCAAACAACGCTAAAGCTAAACGGCGTCGCACCAACTTAACCAAACGACGTCGCAGAGGAACACATCACCTTGCTACCAACAGCTGATTCACAAACCAGCAGTCACAACGCATGAGATCTCTCAACAGCTGATGTCTATCACAACCAACAGCTGATAAAAAGCACTTCACTCAAAACTCTGTCGTGCTAACTAATCCAAACGACGTAGTTTCACTACCCGCTACGAAACACGCTAACAAAACCAACAACTGGTTCCTGCTCACAAAACTTTGTCGCTTCAGTCCCTTAGCGCTCTCTTCTGATCATCGCAACTAAAATACCAACAGCTGATCACTCGCAACAGCTGGATACGCGCTAATACACCAACGACTGAAATATCAACTTCTGAAATCTAACGAAGCACTACTGATCCAATTAATTCCTACTGCTACTGCCGGAACGCTCATCTACAACAAATGTCTCCCACGCAACATCTGATATATTTCCAACTGCTGATTCCAACACTTAGGCAAATTCGATGTCTACTCCAAACACATCGACCAACGGCTGGTCCAAACCCGACCAACACCTGATGTGAAAACACAGGTCTCACATCTCTCCCCAACTAAAACACGATTTCGTCCTCGAAATCAACAAGTCCAGGAACACTCAACTGAACCCAAGAGTTCAAGATAACTGAGCAAACAATTACTGAAATCTGATGCAACACTCACGCAAATAGATGCGGCCATTCACGTTGCATCTTTTCCTCCAACTCCCAGGTAGCTTCTTCCTTACCATGTTTGCTCCATTGCACCATTACCAAATGAATGGTTTTATTCCTCAACTGCTTCTCTTTTCTATCTAGAATCTGCAAAGGATACTCAACATAACTCAACGTTTGATCTAGCTCAACCTCGTCAGTTCTCAACACATGAGACGGATCTGGCTCGTACTTCCTCAACATGGAAACATGAAAGACATCATGTAGAAAAGATAAATCTGGTGGCAACAACAGCCGATACGCCAAAGGGCCAATCCTCTCAACAATTTCATACGGACCAACATAACGAGGAGCTAACTTTCCCTTGTATCCAAAGCGCATAATACTGCGAAACGGAGAAACTTTAAGGAAAACGAGATCACCAACCTGAAACTCTAGAGTTCGACGCCTCCTATTTGCATAACTGGCTTGGCGATCCTGGATAGATTTCATCCGTTGTCGAATCAGATCCACATGATCCTTCATCAGCTGCACAAACTCTGGGGAAGACGGCTGCTTCTCCCCCACTTCTTCCCAATATACTGGCGATCTGCACTTTCTGCCATACAAGGCCTCGAACGACGCCATACCAATCGTCACTTGGTAGCTTTTATTATAAGAAAACTCAACTAAAGACAATGCGTCTTGCGAGCTACCACCAAAATCCATCACAACAGCTCTTAACATATCCTCCAACGTCTGGATAGTTCGCTCAGATTGGCCATCTGTTTGGGGGTGATACGCTGTACTCATAGCCAATCTGGTACCCAAAGCTGCTTGCAACTTTTTCCAAAACCTGGAAGTAAACCTCGGATCTCGGTCCGAAACGATTGAAACAGGCACATCGTGCAATCTAACCACAAAATCCACGTACAGTTTCGCCATTTTCTTCAACGAAAACGTTATACCGTAGGGAATGAAGTGTGCAGATTTCGACAATCTGTCGATAACAACCCAAATCGCATCACAACCTCTGCTGGAACGAGGAAAATGCGTCACAAAATCCATCGCTATGTGCTCCCAATTCCATTGGGGCACTTCCAAACTCTGCAACAGACCACCAGGTCTCATCCTTTCAGCCTTAACCTGCTGACAGTTCAAGAAACGAGCAACAAAACCAGCCACGTCGCTCTTCAAACCAGCCTACCAGAAGTGCGGCTTCAACGCATGGTACATCTTCCGTGCACCTGGATGAACACTCTGTCTACTGCAGTGCGCTTCTCTAAGAATATCCTCCCGAAGATCTATCAAGTTGGGCACAACCAACCTACCACGGAAATGCAAACAACCATCGGACGAAACAGAATAGTCCTCAAGCTTCCAGCCCTGACCTTCAACTTCAACTCGTGGATGGAAGGATCTGATCTTTGAGCCGTTCTAATGCTCGAAATGATCTGTGGCTCAACTTGGAAGGAAGAAACCACTACATACTCCTCAGCCGGGTAAAATCTCCAACCCGTAGTGCTAAGATTTCTCACGGTCTTTAGAAACATACAACGATGCAAGCATATCTCCTTGAGCCTTTCTGCTCAACGCATCAGCCACTACATTAACTTTCCCAGGCTGGTACTTGATCTCACAATCAAAATCCTTCAACAGCTCCATCCACCTACGCTGTCTCATATTCAAGTCAGGCTGCGAAAACAAATACTGCAAACTCTTGTGGTCCGAATACACCACAAAAAGCATATCTCCTTGAGCCTTTCTGCTCAACGCATCAGCCACTACATTAACTTTCCCAGGCTGGTACTTGATCTCACAATCAAAATCCTTCAACAGCTCCATCCACCTACGCTGTCTCATATTCAAGTCAGGCTGCGAAAACAAATACTGCAAACTCTTGTGGTCCGAATACACCACAAACTGCTCGCCATACAGATAGTGGCGCCAAATCTTCAACGCAAAGACCACAGATGCTAGCTCCAAATCATGAACTGGATAACGAGTCTCGTGCGGTTTCAACTGCCGAGAGGCATACGAAATGACTCGTCCATGCTGCATCAACACACCGCCCAATACATTAAGCGAAGCATCAAGACACACAACGAAACCACCTGAACCAGACGGCAAAGCCAACACAGGAGCAGTAGTCAACTTCTCCTTGAGCAATTGAAAAGCATTCTCGCATTGCTCAGTCCATACGAATCGCTTGTCCTTCTGAGTCAACTGAGTCATCGGCCTAGCTATACTAGAGAAACGCTCTATGAAACGACGGTAATAGCCAGCCAGGCCCAAGAAACTACGAACCTCAGACACATTCCTAGGTCGCTCCCAGTTCAAAACAGCATCTACTTTACTGGGATCCACAGAAATGCCATCCGCTGAAATCACATGACCCAAAAATACGACGCGATCCAACCAGAACTCGCACTTAGAGAACCTGGAATACAGCTGTGAGTCTCTCAACGTCTGAAGGACAAATCTCAAATGCTCCTTATGTTCCAAAGGAGTCTTCGAATACACCAAGATGTCGTCGATGAACACGATCACAAACTGATCTATAAACTCGCGGAAAACTCGGTTCATCAAATCCATAAAGACTGCAGGAGCATTGATCAACCCGAAAGGCATTACCAGAAACTCGAAATGCCCGTACCTAGTACGAAAAGCAATCAGCAGAGCCTTGCAACTGATCAAACAAGTCGTCGAACCTCGGCAACGGGTACTTATTCTTAACAGTAGCTTTATTCAGCTGACGGAAGTCAATACACATTCTCATTGTGCCATCCTTCTTCTTGACAAACAATATAGGCGCTCCCCACGGCAACATTCTAGGTCTGATAAAACCTTTCTCCAGCAAATCATCCAGTTGCACCTTGAGCTCTCTCAACTCGGCAGGCGCTAAACGATATGGTGCACACAAAATCGGAGCTGTGTCAGGCACCAACTCAATGCTAAAGTCAATCTCCCTCCTCAGAGGAAAACCAGGAAACTCCTCCGGGAACACATCAGGAAATTGACGCACCACTGGAACGTTGCTGAGCTGCACATGCGAAGAAGAAGATGCATCCAACACGTAGATCATAAAACCAGCGTTCTCCGTCGACAACAAGCTGAACATCTCCATCGCAGAGACTAACGGAATCTTCAACTGAGAATCCGCACCATAGAAATTCCATTTCTCACCTGACTGAGGCCTAAAACGCACGATCCCATGAAAACAATCCGCGGAGGCCCTATAGCTGGACAACACGTCTATTCCCACTATGCGGTCGAAATCCCACAACATCAAACGAATCAAACTCCCCATAAACACATGCTCACCAAACCTCAGAACGCCATCCAACAAAACTTCTTGGGAGAACAGGCTAGCACCACCAGGAGTAGAAACAGACACAACATCGCGCAAAGGAAAGGTATGCAGATCATGCTTGATCACAAAATAATCAGCAATAAACGAATGTGATGCGCCAGTGTCAAACAATACTCGTGTAGGAAAAACAAAAACATAACAGTTACCTGCAATCACTCCGCTCGGCGCGCCCTCCGCTTGCTCCCTCGTAATGGAATTCACTTGAGCATGTTGGGGTCCAGAGAAATGCTGTTGAGATGGCTATCCGAAACGCGACGGACCAGGAAACTGAAACGGCCTAAACTGCGTCTCTCCAACCCTAGCTGCGGGAACTGAGGGGAACGACCCCTATACGATCCTCCTCGACCCTGAGGTGGGGTTGCGGCTTGCTGCGATCCAGCTGACGGACACACCCTCGCGAAATGCCCATACTGACCACAGATATTACAAGAGCCCTGCACACCAACGCACTGAGTCGATGAATGTTTGCCTCCACAGAAGCCACAAAACTCTGCCCTATAACCACTGCTACTAGAGGTGCCAGAACCAGAAGAACCAAAGCCAGACTTCTTCTTAAACTGATGGCCACGAGGTCGGAACCTCTGACGGCCAGACTGCTGAGCCAACTGCTGCTGCTGCTGCTGCGGGGGTTGATGAGCTGACTGCGAAGACTGGGAGACTGCGCTCCCTGAACAGCGGGACGACCACCCTGAGCACCCTGAGGCCTAGCACGCGACCTCCGGTTCCGCAGACCTTCCTCGATATCAACAGCGCTATCCACAGCCTCTGCATAGCTCTTTGGTTTACTCGACAAAACCAAAGTATACAACTCTTCATTCAAACCCTCAATAAACTTGGTCCTCTTGGCCCTCTCCCGGCCAGCTACATGCGGGGCATACGCCAACAGAGAAGAAAACCTACGGGCATACTCACGCACCGACATCGTACCTTGCTCCAAATGATTGAACTCTCGCTCACAAGCGTTCACGTACGACTCCGGAACGTACTCCTGCCGAAAGGCAACGCAAAAGCTATCCCAATTAATCTCCACACCTGTCTCCTCTAGCGTCCTTGAAGTGCCACGCCACCAACGCTCAGTGCTCTTCCTCAGCTGGAAGGTCGCCAAACTCAACCGAAGCACATCATCATACTGAACACGATCAAACAAACCAGTGATGTGCTGCAACCATGAATCCGCATCCTCGCTAGACTCGTCACCGTTAAAGATCTGGGGACTCATACGTTGGAACCTAGCCATCACAATCTCCATGCTTTCCACACGGGTCGCTAAGTTGTCAACTTCATCCTCTTCACGTCTACCGCGACCACGAGAAGGGAAACTACGCCGATCCTCGTTCTGATCTCCAGACTCGTCCTAAAACTGCCCTCTACCTCTACCCCTACATCTCGGCGGCATATCTCTACGAAGGCACTAAACAGGATAAGAAAACACAGAACAGAAACAGCATAGAAATCACGTATCACACAAACAATATGCAGCACATAAGTAGCATAGTCAAGCACAAGCAACACACGACACTGTGCCTAGACTCAAGTGTGATCCAAGAAATTGAGCTTATCCCAGCTTAAGCTCTGATACCAAAAATGTCAGGCCTCGTGCGAACATCAGAGACAAAACACACAAAACAAGCGGAAGAAACTAAAAAGTGGTTAATTTTTTTTTTGCTTTTGGCCTGACTGAAAGATAACATAATTTTAAATACAAGATACTCAAAATAATCCCAATTTATAAATCTACAACAGCACAAATATTCAAGTATAACCAATGCCCAACGGCTAAATACAACACCAGTACAGATGAAATGAAAATGATCATGCGTATGCAATGCAACAGCTGAACAACATATAAAACTACAAGCAATGCACACACAACAATCAAACATAATATCCATGCCAATTCCAGCCGTAGTACAAGCTCAACATCCGTACCTCACCAGCTTCTGAGCTATAATTACCACACACAGCTGCTACAACGAAGTCCGAGCAACACAGATCTGTCACCTGCTATATCAACACAAGCCACTGCTCAAAAGCCGAAACGTAAAATAACAGCATCTGGGAGCTACAACTCCACCAGCGCTCATATACCTTCCTAACTCAACGGAAAGCTCTAACAAAGCTTAAAGGTAACATCTTTACTTACCCCAACGAAACTACTGGCACGGCAGGGAACGCTTACGCTAGCAAACTACACAAGGGAGGTGTCTTAGTGAAACGAACCGGGCTCTAGAATTTTTTTTTTAGAAACATTTGCGGAAGCATAAACTTTAAATATGGCTCGTTCCTTTCTAAAACATTTCTAAATCATTTTCTCAAAATACTTTAAGCATAAATAAAGGAATATTTGAAAACGCTAAAAACATCCAACATCGTAAAATCAACTGCGTAAAATACTGAAAGCCAAGATGTTTAAAAACCCGTATATAAAACTGTAACATGACAAAATTGAATCATAAAGGCGATCACGGGGTACTGCTGCGATAGGCGCTCAGAGGTCCTCACCGCCAGTCGGAATATACTCCTCGACAGGAACATCACCTGCACCATTTAAACCTAGTGAGCCTAGAGGCTCAGCATACTCTATCGTAATACATAACGAAGTACATATAATAAAAACACATGCAGGAACATACGTATAGGAACATAATTTCATGACATGCGTGCGTGAAAGATCTTAAAACAATGAATCATAATGCAGTCATACATAACCTCATCGTATAACATATATATATTAAGGCCTGGCATAAACATAACATAACTTAAAAGAACATACGAGTCGTATCCATGAAGTGTGAGCCATAATCGATTGATCAATCTATAAACCAACGTACGCGACGGTGTGGTTCACCCGACCTTACCTCGGGATCCCTATATGTCATACCTCTGTGCTGCCACTTCACCATGATGTCACACATAGATCCATAAGCTCATACATTAAAACAGGGTATCCTCGGGCTCGGCTACCCGGCTAACTCCCATCATTAAATTTTGCCCCAAATCACTTCAATCCCTCAAAATATTTTTCCTTCATGCCTTAACATTTCACAAACTTTCATGATGCATGCATTTCATAAAAAATATGCAAATTTAAAAAAGCTTGGCCCATCAATATATATTTAATTTCCTTTAAACATTTCATACTCAAATACATAACATACTACGTATATAATTAAATATATATTCATGGGCCTATACATTTTCTCGGCACGGTCAAGGACTAGTTTCGGGGTCTGGCTCGCTACTTCTAGACCAAACGTCGCTCAAAAAACGGCCGATGAAACGAATGTTCACCGTTTTTCCCATTTTTGCCTATTTTCTTTAAAATTTGATTTCTTAAAAATCAAGACAATAAGGGACTAATAAAATCAATTTTGACTTCTAAAAATCATTTCGGAACTTATAAAAATCGATTTTGACCTTTAAAAGCAATTCCAATCGATTTTGACCTTGAAAGCCGATTTTAACCAAAAGACTGATTTTGACCAAATTAAATTCCAAAAATTCGATTTTGACTTAAATAAAATTCCTAAAGCCCTAATTTTGACTAAAAATTTAAAATTAACATAACTAAAATTATTTAAAATATTTGACTCAATTTGGACCTTCTGGCTATTTTCTTTAAAATTGAACCTTTGACACATTAATAAAAATAACAGGTCCATAATTAAAATAACTTGACCCCATTTTAAAATATTTGACTCGGGACTCGAAGAACCGATCTGGTCCAACCGAACCAGCCAAACCGGTTCAGTTAGACCGAACCGTAGCAAAAGTAAACCCTAAACCAACAATCACATGCCTACCCTCACGCGCAGCTGCGACCAGCAGCCACTTCTCGCGACGGTTCTCCCTGATCTGGCCACCACTGCCAGAGACCTTCCGGCTGGACCACCCCCAGGTCTAGACGGTTCTAACGTGACCAACCTTGGCTCAAACCGTGGGCTAACCAGGGAGAAATGGTCGCTGCAAGTGGACGCTCCAGCCATGCTGCACCATCGCGACCACCTGCTGGTCTTTGCGTTCGTTCTCCCTACTCCGGCCACCAATGATGCTGCACCATCGCGACCACCTGCTGGTCTTTGCGTTCGTTCTCCCTACTCCGGCCACCAATGCCGGAGCCCTTCTGGCTGGACCACCCCCAGATCTAGAAGGTTCTAACGTGACCGACCTTACCTCAAACCATGGACCGACCAGGGATAACGAACCTCTGCAAGTGGACGCACCAGCCCAGCGGCGCGATGCGCCCCTCACGACTTCTACTGCATGATGTGGTTCGCTCGAACCCTTAGCCACTATCCTCCCTTCATCTAGACCACCATGAGTCCCCTAGGAACCCCTATAACCGAGCCAACACCCCTGGAAATTTCCATGACCGAAGCCTCAAGACAAGAAAGCGTAACATGTCAAAAACCATGAGTCTCATGCATGAACTATGAACATAGAGGTAAAGATCCGAAATATTCACATAAGAGTCATGCAAAAACCTTTATAAAACAGTATATTATGATCTAAATGGTGAAAAAAGGAGAATAAAACATACCTTGATCGAAGAAAGGAGTAGAGATACGCGTTACCGGAGCGGAGGACAACAGATTAGACCAAACACCTTTGAGCTCCAACCAAGGATCTGAAAATTCGACCACCTAGGGGAAAGAGGAGGCTGAAGTCGGCTGAATGGAGGTGAGGGATAGGTTAAATTTCTAGTTAGGGGGAAGAGGAGTGAATGAGAAGTGTACAAAAGACCCCTCCAACTTGTTTTAATTAAAATAAAAGGCTTAATCCCAAAACCAACCCTCCTCTAATTAAAATTGCTTAAAAATACTTAAAGTGCAGACTTCAAGCCTCTAATTTTCGTAATATAAGGTCTCTCAAATTTAAAAGTGTAGTAAAATTCATAAAAATAGCCCGTATAGGCGAAAAACGGGTCCCCCTCGATAACTGTGCATAAAATCTCATTTTTTTGGAAATTGTGCATAAAATAATAAATTTTGCTTTAAAATATGTCTAAGGGCTAAAATATTTAAAATATTTCAATTTGGTCTTCTCCGTTCTCGTCCCCGCTTACCGGAACTCTAACAGTATCGTAAAATGACATGCACAAAGTAAGGCATAAAATCATCATATAATCACATAAATGACATGAAATCATGCTAACATAAAGTTTTCCCCCTAGTCATGCGCTCAATTTAACGTAATCCGAATTTTGGGATGTTACACTTAGCGATCCTGCGATCCTCTTCCAGCTCTTCCAAAGCCTTCTAAAGAGGTATAGAACGAAGCGCCTTAGTGAGAGGAGTCCAACGTTACCACTCTCACTCTCGTCGGAGTTGTCTACCACCGGAAATTAGGACGGATAAGGTTACTGTGAACAGTAACTAGGGTTCGCGACAAGATTTGCTATCGGGAAATATTTCTAAGTATGGGATCTGTTAAACAATAGAAGGCCAAGTCTTCTCTTAAATACACTACTCAATCAGCAGATAGAAATAGGACTAGATCCACCGACAAAATCAGTCATCACAATTAATATTCCCCAACCAGCAGGAATTTCGCATCAGCTTTTGCCTTTCGCTATTATATTAACCAGCAGTTGAATCTTTCAAACAACGCTAAAGCTAAACGGCGTCGTACCAACTTAACCAAACGACGTCGCAGAGGAACACATCACCTTGCTACCAACAGCTGATTCACAAACCAGCAGTCACAACGCATGAGATCTCTCAACAGCTGATGTCTATCAAAACCAACAGTTGATACAAAGCACTTCACTCAAAACGCTGTCGTGCTAACTAACTCAAACGACTTAGTTTCGCTACCCGCTACGAAACACGCTAACAAAACCAAAAACTGGTTCCTGCTCACAAAACATCGTCGCTTCAGTCCCTTAGCGCTCTCTTCTGATCATCGCAACTAACATACCAACAGCTGATCACTCGCAACAGCTGGATACGCGCTAATACACGAATGAAATATCAACTTCTGAAATCTAACGAAGCACTACTGCTCCAATTAATTCCTACTGCTACTGCCGGAACGCTCATCTACAACAAATGTCTCCCACGCAACGTCTGATATCTTTCCAACTGCTGATTCCAACACTTAGGCAAATTTGATGTCTACGCCAAACACATCGACCAACGGCTGGTCCAAAGCCGACCAACACCTGATTGTGAAAACACAGGTCTCACACATGATACATCTTCCTTGTACCAGGATGGACACTGTGTCTACTACAGTGCGCTTCTCTCAAGATATCCTCCCTCAAATCGATCAGATTTGGCACAACCAACCTATCACGAAACCTCAAACAACCATCAGATGAGACAGTGTAATCCTCTAATTGTCCAGCTCTCACCTCCAGCTTCAACTCATGAATAGATGGATCTGTTCTCTGAGCTGCTCTAATGATGGCAACAATATGTGGCTCAACTTGAAAAGAAGACACCACAACATAATCCTCAGCTGGGTAAAACCGCCAACCAGTAGTGCTTAGATGCTCATGGACCTTCAAAATCTGCATTGAAGCCAGCATTACCACTTGAGCCTTTCTGCTCAATGCATCAGCAACTACATTCAATTTCCCAGGCTGATATTGGATCTCACAGTCAAAATCCTTAAGCAGCTCCATCCATCTACGCTGTCTCATGTTCAAATCTGACTGAGAAAATAGATACTGAAGGCTCTTGTGGTCTGAATACACCACAAACTGCTCGCCATACAGATAGTGGCGCCAAATCTTCAAGGCAAAAACCAATGCTGTCAACTCCGAATCATGAACTGGGTTACGAGTCTCATGCGGTTTCAACTGACGAGAAGCATATGCAATGACTCGACCATGCTGCATTAACACACAACCCAATCCATTCAAAGAAGCATCCGAACAAATAACAAAACCACCCGAACCAAACGAAAAAGCTTACACAGGCGCATAAGTTAGCTTCTCTTTGAGCAACAGAAAACTGTTCTCACACTGCTCAGTCCAAACAAACCTCTTGTCTTTCTGAGTCAACTGCGTCATCGGCTTAGCTGTACTAGAGAATCCCTCTATAAAACGCCTATAATAGCCAGTCAAACCCAAGAAACTACGAATCTCTGCAACATTCTTGGGACGCTCCCAGTTAACAACTGCCTCAGCTTTACTAGGATCCACAGAAATACCTACAGCCGAAACAACATGACCCAGAAATACAACTTTGTCCAACCAAAACTCGCACTTGAAAAACTTAGCATACAACTGCGAGTCTCGAAGCGTCTGAAGAACCAATCTCAAATGCTCCTTGTGCTGCATTGGAGTCTTAGAGTACACCAAGATATCATAGATAAACACAATCACAAACTGATCGATGAACTCTCGAAAGACTCTATTCATCAGGTCCATGAAAACTGCGGGGGCATTCGTCAAACCAAAAGGCATAATTAAAAACTCATAATGCCCGTACCTCGTATGAAAAGCATTTTTCTCAACATCTTGCTCTCGAATGCGAAACTGATGGTACCCCGAACATAGATCGATCTTAGAAAACAAGGCCGAACCCTGAAGCTGATCAAACAAGTCATCGATCCTCGACAAAGGGTACTTATTCTTCACTGTCTCCTTATTCAATTGTCTAAAGTCGATGCACATCCTCATCAAACCGTCCTTATTCTTCACAAACAAGATAGGCGCTCCCCACGGTGACATGATAGGTCTAATAAAACCCTTCTCCAACAAGTCGCTAAGCTGAACCTTAAGCTCCCTCAACTCAGAAGGCGCTAAACGATACGGGGCTCTCGAGATAGGAGCTGTACCAGGTACCAACTCAAATGCTGGAGTCTATCTCCCTCTTCGGAGGAAAACCAGGGATCTCCTCCGGAAACACATCCGGGAAATTGCGACAAACTGATCGATGAACTCTCGAAAGACTCTATCATCATGTCCATGAAAACTGCGGGGACATTCGTCAAACCAAAAGGCATAATTAAAAACTCATAATGCCACCGTACGTACGAAAAAGCATTTTTCTCAACATCTTGCTCTCGAATGCGAAACTGATGGTACCCCGAACATAGATCGATCTTAGAAAACAAGGCCGAACCCTGAAGCTGATCAAACAAGTCATCGATCCTCGACAAAGGGTACTTATTCTTCACTGTCTCATTATTCAATTGTCTAAAGTCGATGAACATCCTCATCAAACCGTCCTTATTCTTCACAAACAAGATAGGCGCTCCCCACGGTGACATGCTAGGTCTAATAAAACCCTTCTCCAACAAGTCGCTAAGCTGAACCTTAAGCTCCCTCAACTCAGAAGGCGCTAAACGATATGGGGCTCTCGAGATAGGAGCTGTACCAGGTACCAACTCAAATGCTGGAGTCTATCTCCCTCTTCGGAGGAAAACCAGGGATCTCCTCCGGAAACACATCTGGGAAATTGCGAACAATGGGAACGTCGCTAATCTTTACACTCGACGAAGAAGACGCATCCAAAGCATAGATCATAAATCCAGCGTTCTCCAACGACAACAGGCTAAACATATCCATCACAGAGACTAAAGGAATCTTCGATTTGGAATCTAGGCCATAGAAATCTCACTTCTCACAGACCGAGGCCTAAAATGCACAACTTCATGGAAACAATCCACAGTGGCACTATAACTAGACAACACATCCATTCCCACTACGAAATCGAAATCCCACATCACATGCCTAATCAGATTCGCTAACAACACATTCTCACCAAACCTAAGAACGCCATTCAACAAAATCTCTTGGGAGTACAAGCTCGCGCCGACAGGGGTTGCAACAGACACAACATCACTCAAAGAAGTGGTATGCAAACCATGATCAACCACAAATGCATCAGCAATAAACGAATGCGATGCTCCAGTATCAAACAACACACGCGCAGGAAAATCAAAGACAAAGCAAGTACCTACGATCACTCCTGTTGGCATGCCATCCGCTTGCTCCCTCGTCATGGAATTCACTTGGGCAAACTGAGGTCCTGAAAACTGGGGCTGGGAAGACTGTCCAAACCGCGAAGAACCAGGCTGCTGAAACGGCCTATACTGGGGTTCTCCCAACCTCTACTGCTGAACAGGAAAAGAACGACCTCTAGACGATCCTCCCGCACGACCCTGCGGTGGGGCAGCGATGTGCTGTGATCCAGCCAAAGGTCACAAAGTGCCCATATTGACCACAGACGTTACACGAACCTTGCACACCTACACACTGCGCCGTAGGATGCCTTCCTCCATACTGTCCACAAAACTCAACCTTGGAACTACTACCGCTGCTAGAACTGCCCGAGCCAGAAGAACTAGAACCAGACTTATTTTTGAACTAACGACCATGAGGTCTAAACCTATGGTGTCCAGACTGCTGGGCTACTTGCTGCTTGGGTGGCTGGGATGACTGCACAGACTGGGAAGGTTGCACCCCCAAAACCATGGGACAGTTACCTTGCACCACTTGCGGCCTAACTCGAGACCTACGGTTCTGAAGTCCCTCCTCAATATCCATAGCCTTGTCCACCGCATCCGCATAACTCGTCGGTGAACCCGCCAACACCAAAGAATACAACTCCTCATTCAGTCCCTCCAAGAACTTGTTCCTCTTTGCCCTCTCACGGCCAGAAACATGCGAAACATATGCAAGAAGAGAAGAAAACCTTCGGGCATACTCTCCCACGGACATAGATCCCTGCACTAGGTTGTCAAACTCACGCTCCCTGGCGTTAACATAGGACTCAGGGACATACTCCTGTCGAAAGGCAGTACAGAAACTGTTCCACGAAATCCCTACGCCAGTCTCCTCTAGCACACGAGAAGCACCTCTCCACCAACGCTCGGCACCTTTCCTGAACTGAAACGTAGCCAAACTCAGTCTACGCTCATCGTCATACCTGACACGGTCAAACAACCCAGTTATGTGCTGCAACCAGGACTCTGCATCGGAACTAGGCTCATCTCCATTAAACGTCTGAGGGTTAATTCGTTGAAACCTCTCCATCACCAGTTCCATGTCGTCCACACGGGCTACCAGCTCATCTGTGAGGATTGAGAATTTAGATTAGTGATTAATTGCTTTGATTTGGGATTAATCACGTGAATTTTTGAGGAAATGCGAAAGAAATCTGGTTTCCTGCTGATTTGGAAGTTGTATTAATTTTGGGAATTCAGTCGCAGCTAATTTTGGTGTAGTCAACGCGGGTCAACGGCACTGTAGCTACCTGCTGGTGTTGGCATCGGTAGGGTGACGTGGGCGTGACGCGTTACATCTGCTGGTTTTAGTTCATTTCGAAGGGTTGCTGCTGGCCGATATTGCTTTTGGCGCGAGAATGATTGAGGAAGCGACACGTGTTGGTCAACATTTTTGAGTGTTGACTAGGGGATTCAGCAGTTGGGTTAGATAGGAGTGACCAGCTGCTGATAGTAACACTTACGTGTGCCTTGCGTCATAGTGTGAAACCAGCAGCAGGAGTTTCCCTCATGCAACTGCTGGTGTTTGCATGCGTCGTCGTTTTGTGAAAGCGTTTATTACGCACGTGGTAACCAGCTGAGAGAGTTTTCCTTGTGCACCTACTGGTTATGTAAGTGCATCGACTGGATTTGTTTGTGTAGGCGCGGCAACGTCGTTTGATTAAGTTAAAACACTGCGTTTTGGATGTTGCAATTGGAACCAGTCGTTGGTTGTTTTGAAGAGATCTGCTGCCTGCTGATATAACGCTACGGCGTCGTTTTGATAAGTTAGAACGGTGTCGTTTTGGAGTGTTTTCTTGCGAATGCTTATTTGGTTGCTACTGCTGGTTTTTAACGAAAGAAAGAGATGGTACCTGCTGGTCGATACCTGCGACTGCGTTTTGGATGTTGCAATTGGAACCAGTCGTTGGTTGTTTTGAAGAGATCTGCTGCCTGCTGATATAACGCTACGGCGTCGTTTTGATAAGTTAGAACGGTGTCGTTTTGGAGTGTTTTCTTGCGAATGCTTATTTGGTTGCTACTGCTGGTTTTTAACGAAAGAAAGAGATGGTACCTGCTGGTCGATACCTGCTGGTCTTGTCGACTGAATTGATGATCAGCAGACGTTGGTTTGGGAGATTATTTATAGAAGTGTTCTTCGACACTTAGAATTATTTTGAACCAGACATTCCTTATCTCCATTTCCAAACCCTCGATTATCTACTGTTCACCGTAACTTTCAATCGCCATTTCCCATCGATTCCAGCCTCTATTTTTGACATTCTTGGTGGCGCTGGACTCCTTGAGACTTGCTCTTCCCATTGATACTAGTTTGGAAGCTAGGAGCAACGAGTTGAGAAATCCCGAAGGCCCTGCTCGTTCGTGAGTTGCTGGTTTCGTTGAGAAGATTCTGCCGTCGTTTCTTTTGAGCTTTTGGGTGAGCATTTCTTGTAGTTTGAGCTCGGTTTTTAGTAGTTAATGCCTGCGTAGAAGTGTAGGATTGAAGTATATTTCTGGCCGTAGGATTAACGTGATTGTATAGCTGAATTGAGCTAAGATATTGAGTACATGTAACAGATTTCAGCATTTCTGGGAAGTCCCTGCTGCGTGAATTGAACCAGTAGAAATCTGTTAGGTAAATTGAAGAAGAAAGGTACGAATTGAGCAGCACTTACAGCTTGAGCATGAACATGACTGAATCGATGTTGTGGAATGTGTGGTGTTGCTGTTATGTGCTTACGTGGAACAGCTGTTGAATTGATTTAACTCGATATTCTGTTTTCACGTATTATGATTTGTATGCATCGAGCATTGATATTGATTGGCATACATGCATACATATTAGGCCTTGACAGATTTTATTGATGACCCGAGCCACGTTGGAGCTGGTCAATAGATGTGTTGTGCACCAGTCCAACGCTATCATCGGAGCGGTGACTACCGGATATGAGTGTCTACCGCCGAGCTGTGATGGGCTGACGGGCCCCGATGATCACGGACCGATGATTTCCCGGTTGATAGACCGTGGTATTGAGGCCACTTGATATGTTTTGCCGGTTGATAGACTGGCCTAGTTGACCGATTTCCTTTGACAACCACATGCATTTCATAGCATTGATTGTTAGCATGTTGCATGCGTAGCTGTTTGATAGCTCTTCGTACTGAGGCTTGACCTCATACTTGTTTCCTGCTTTTGCTTTGTTTGGGTCTGTGTTGCCCATTTGCAGAACTTCAGGTAGCCAAGCTGGATAGAGTGGAGGTTCAGCTGGTCGATCCCCGCATCCTTGAGTCCCAGTTATATATATATAGATGATATGTATTGAGCCGGGGGATGCCCCGTGTTATCATGTATTGGGGATCTGTATTTGATTGGATATTATGTTATTACCTGTTGAGTATGAGTTTGAGTCAACTCATATTTTGATTATCGATATTTTGAATGTATGATTTGAGTTCAGGCCCATTGTATTTCGAAAAATTTTAAGCCCTGATTTTAAGCTTCCGTGTTTATGCGCTTATTATGTGTTAATTGTTAGTAATTAGCACGGGGCCTGACATTTTTGGTATCAGAGCTTAAACTGGGATAAGCTCGATTTCTTTTGATCACACTCGAGTCTAGGCACAGAGTTTTGATTTGATTTTGATTGCCTCTGTGACTTATGTGATCTATTATCTGTCTTGTTATTCTATATGCTGTGAGATCTTACCTCTTGGCTTGTTTAGATGCCGCCGAGACGAGAAGGAGGTAGGAGGACTAGACGTTCCGTGGAGGGGTCTAGAGCAGGTAGTGATGACGACGCTCAGGTTGAGGACGTCACTAGGCAGATAGGTGGGATGGAGTTGGTCTTAGCCCAATTTCAGCGGACGAACCCACCGACGTTTGCCGGTACTGAGGGTGGTGCTAGGGCCGAGGCGTGGCCTTGGAGTACGCTCCGGAAAAGAGACTGAAGTTGGCAGTGCTGTAGCTGCGGGATGATGCGCAGCGCTGGTGGAAAGGCACTTCTAGGATGCTTCGAGATAGTGGGACGATACTCACCTGGGATGGTTTCTGTGAGACTTTTCGACAGGAATATACCCCGGAGTCCTACTTCGCTAGCCGGGAGCGTGAGTTTGATAATTTGAAGCAGGGTGACATGCGTGTGGCCGAGTATGCGAGGCGGTTTTCTGCGCTTCTAGTGTACATGCCAGCTGTGGCGAACCAAGAGCGAACGAAGCGGAACAAGTTCTTGAAAGGGTTGAGACCTGATCTTTACCGGATGGTGCTGTCTGGGTCCCCGGCGACCTTCATGGAAGCTGTGAACAATGCGGTTGATATTGAGGAGAGTTTGATGGATCCCTAGGCTCCAGTGCATCAGAAGACCGCGCGTGCTTCTCAGCCAGCTCAGGCGGTGTCGCAGTCGTATCAATCTCCTCAGGGGTCACAGCAGTCGAGTTGCCAGCAGTTCCGACCACGAGGGAAGCAATTCAAGAAGAAGGGCCATTCGAGTTCTTCTGGTTCCGTGAGCTCTGGTTCTTGCAGTGGTTCAGGTAGTGGTTCTGGCGGCGGATTTTGTAGTCAGTGCGGAGGGAGACATGAGGCTTCGCAGTGTCGTGGAGTTAGAGGACTCTGCCATCTTTGTGGTCAGCCGGGACATTTTGCTAGAGCGTGTCCTTCGATTGGAGGGCGATCTACTGGTCAGTCGCAGCAGGGTTCCGCTAGTGGTTCTTCTCAGCGACAACAGCCTTTTGCGCAGTCCCAGCGATCAGGATTTCAGCCTCGTGAGCCGTCACGTTTTGGAGGACCTTCCCGACCCCAGTTTCAGATTCCCAGCAAGCGCAGGCGAACGCCTTG
>KV005071.1:39834-49976 GCA_001598015.1 Dorcoceras hygrometricum
GAGAGGAGAAGTACATCTACCGACAGCTCGTGTGGAAGTGCGATATCAAGGCCCGACAGCTTTTCAACGAGCCCAATCATATGAACCCCATGCTCGCGGACCGAAGTCCCATCGCGCATGCGGCTCGTCATAAGCTCCTTGACAGCCGTGAACCTCTCATGTCGAGAGTTCTCCCCATACAGTTCTTTGAGATAAAAAAGTATGTCAGCAGCATACTTTGTCTTCTCAAAGCGCCGTTGCATTTCATTGGACATCGACGCCATCACATAGCATCGAGCTTTAACCTCGTCGTCCCACCATTGTTTAAACGTAACCAGCTCCTCAGGGCTGATATCGGCAGGGGCTTCCTTCGGAGGGAACTTCTCTATCGTATAAAGAAGTTTCTACGAAGCCAACACAAGGTTGAGGTTGCGGAGCCAGTCTTGGTAGTTCAGACCGGTGAACTTGTTGCTATCCAGTATAGCAGCGAGTGGGTTTTTGAACGAAGACATTGTATAAGAAGTAATACTGAAAGAAAACAGACAATCATTACTAACTATATATAAAATAATCGCTAAGACAGAAAACAAGGTCGTTAAGTTTTATGAATTACCCTCGCACTATTTTAACGATTTCACCACCCTCTAATGAAATCGAGAAAGCAAATTTCTTTAGTGGGTACACGGAGCCCAATCAAGCGATCATGGACCCGAATAATATCAGTCATCCATGACCCCCAGAAGGTAGTTTCCGATTGAAACCGGTGCAACCTCCATGTATTCACCTCACGTCCAGTAAAGGCCCAATAATATGACGCCGTTTACTATCACGTGTCAAGATGACCCATCAATGTTGAGTCGTGAAGGACGGTCCCCTTAACGTCCCCAATAATATGAGACAACGTTAAAGGGAGTTCCAACCGAACTCACAACAATTGTCAATGGCGTGGACAGCTTTCCGGCATACATGACACCCTCAATAATATGAGCCGGGCCATGTATACGGGTAGCATCGGCGTACACCCATTGTTGATGGAAGGTAGGGATAATTTAAACAAATTTAAATTCCCTTCAGTTTATCGAATAAACTTTTATCTTGATATTAGTTTTAAATCGCATTTAAAATGAAGGATTTTATTTTCGAAAAATTTGGTCTCATGCAGATATTTTAAATCAAATTTAAAATATGCGGATTCAACTAACTATATATCATATATATTAAAATTGGGATGATCGATCGCGAGAGCTATCCGGTCCGTGGTTGCCAGCCACGGACCTGGATCCAATCCTAGGGGTAATGCAACATGCAATGCAATCCTATTACAATGCTTCCGATTTTACAGATCTTCGGTCTTCAATATCATTGATCGTCATTGTCCACCGTCTTCGTATGTCCTCCCACTAAATCTAGTAATTTATATTTAAATATACCATGACATATAAGGGATACATTTTTCAAGGGGTGGGAACGGGCCACAAACAGGCCCACTTAAAATAATTATAATTAACAATATTAATACAACCGAATCAAAAAAACCTATCGCATACACCTAACAAATTGGGCACGGCTCTCGATCATCCCAAACATGCAATTAATCTAATTAAAATGCATAAATTTAAATAATCAAATTATTTATCAGCAAAATCATATTTTAATTACAAAATCGCATTTTATAAATAAAATCGTATTTTGTCGATAAAATCAAATTTTAATCAACAAAATCATATTCATATTTCAAAATTAAAATCGTATTTTGCAATTTTAATTGTATCAAATTGGGCTTAAAACAATTCTAGGCCCAAAAATCTCAAAATTTCAAAATCGACCAAAACGGGCCCGATATCGAATATCGGCCCGAAAACTTCACGGGCTGCCCGGGACAGGCCCGAACTAAACCTTAGAAAACAAACCAGCCGTCACGACATCGCCAGAGGATCGCCGAACGGCGGCCGCCGCCAAAAAATCGCGCGCGGCACAAGGCCGCTCGCGGCCGCGACAAGCGCGGCACTCCCATGCGCCATCGTGCGCCGTGCATGGCGCACAGCCCCGACCAGCACGCAACAATTTGCGCACGGGGCTGCCGGCCAGTGTCTTGGCCATCGCGTGGCCAGCGCACGGAGCGGCGATCAACGAACGGCCGCCATGCGCGGAGGAAACGCCCAGCGTCGGCCATGATGCGCGACAAGCGCGCACGCCTCGGCCACCATCCAGCATCTTCGTCGCGCAACCAAGCGCTGGACACGGGCCAGCGTTCGCGCGCCATGCGCGGCCAGCGCGCAGGCGTCGCGCGCGCTCATGCGCGCGGCGATGATGAGGAGGCGCCGCCATGTGCGGCGGAGCCGTGGCCGATGCAACGTCGATTTTGTTTCGTTTCGATTATGTAAAATTGAAAGTTAGATACAATAAGGCAGCAATTGTATTGATCAGATCCGAGCCTTGGCTCTGATACCACTGTTGGGAACCGTGGCGGATCCGGATCCCGTCTCCCGGCGAGGCAGCGGAAGAACAAAATTAGGCCGGGAAACGTTCAATACAATTCAAAACAATGCAAACTATGAACCATTCATAGGGTGTTTAGTCAGTTACCTTGCTGGCGTCTAGGCGCCTGGCTCCGACCAGTTTCACGAGGAAACCAACACTTCACGGTAGGCGGCGGTAGATTACGTCAATCAGGTCCACGACCGGAAGGGAGAATCCTTCGTCAGCCTGCACTAGAAGGCCTGACGAGATCAGCACGGACGGATTCTCCTCGAAAGGTTGGCCGGAACAAATTCCGGCGAGGGGCGGAGACGCGGCGGCGCAAAGGCGACGGCGGCGGCGATATTAGAGAGAGGAGCGGGCGGCAGCCTTTTGGGAGCTAGGGTTAGGGTTGTATTAGTTGTAATGTTGTGAGTTATGAAGCCCTAGTCTACCTTAAGTAGATTAGTGATGGACTTGGACCGGCCCAACGGGCCCGGGTCCAACGTATGAACATTCGGTTCATCCCTCTCACCGTGACTTCATCATAACTCCGATCGCCGATCATATCGGACCGATCGACTCAATTTCCAAAACTGAATACTATGATCTGAAAAACAATTTTTCAGAATCCCAGTGCAAAATGACCGTTTTGCCCCTCAAAAGCGGGAAATCACGATTTGACCCCTGTTGACTTTTAGGAAGTCGCACTCCCTAAAATCCTCTTCCCATGCTCAACACATTGAGCTCAGTATCCGTGCGGGAATCTCGAATCCAGTACTTGTGTGACCCTCAATGGTTCAGGGATACAGCTAGCCGTGGGCCCACAACCATTGCGGCTTCGGAATCACAATTCCGGACTTGCCAATCGGATCATGGTAAGAGCGTCTAGCAACATCGCCCCATGATCCCCTAGGTATCACTGATAGTGCCTGCAAGAACCAGTTGGTCGTGGTTAGCGTACAGTACGGTCCTTTCGATCCATATATCCCGATCAGATCAACGACCATTGGTAAATCGAGAGTCGCTATAGATCCGATAGCTATGCGTACATTTTGGAGATCGAATAGTGACATCGCGAGTGTAACTAGGTAAAACCCATTTACCTAAAACACTTCTAGTATTCTGGCCAGAGATTTATACACTATTATCCCCTCAGATAGCATAGGATATCCACGCATGTCTGCGAGCGGTGAAGCCTCGACAACGATGCATCGACTCCTACATGCATCGGGATCTCACCCAATCCCGCCGTCTAATGACCCCAAGTGAGTCGGCAAATGGGTCAAAGTGAGACGCCTATCATGTAGAGTCTCAATGACGTTTCGAGTCGTGAGGACTAATCAGTACAACCAAGACCTCGGACTTATCCACTCGACAAATGGTAACCACTTGGAAAGTCCGAACGAGGGTAGTTCGATAGATCACCAGGTCACTATCTATCTGCATGCTCAGAACATCACAATGTTCTCTACCAATGAAACATGGTACTTCTCATCGCAGATACTAGTCTCAAGCTCGGGCGGCCTTATCCTCATTTTGACGGCCCAATCGACTAGGAACTAATTCAGAATACACAGTGACTATTAGATGTGTTTCATGATAGCCGTCATACCCACTATCACATCTAACATACACTACAGTGCATTCTAGGTCTTACTCAACGCAATTGTTAATCATTATACAACACAATGAAAGTAAAGAATGCCGTAAACAAATGCGAATATCATATATAAAGACTGTCAAATACAAGAGTCTATAAACCCACACGCCACAAGTTGGCTAGTTGGGCATCTACTCTAACAATTACCTGTTGCGTATGAGTTTGAGTCAACTCATATTTTGATTATCGATATTTTGAATGTATGATTTGAGTTCAGGCCCATTGTATTTCGAAAAATTTTTAAGCCCTGATTTTAAGCTTCCGTGTTTATGCGCTTATTATGTGTTAATTGTTAGTAATTAGCACGGGGCCTGACATCATCAACCTCATCCTCAACTCGCCTACTAAAAGGTCCACTACGCTGCACCTCCTCGTTCTGACCCTCGGATTCTTGCTGAAACTTCCCTCTATCTCTACCCCTACGTCTAGGCGGAATCTACGAAGGTACTAAGAGGGTAAAATCACACAGCAACAAATATATCACAAGTAGCACATAAATAACATAGTCATGCACATGCAACAAGCAACACTGTGCCTAGACTCAAGTGTGATCAAAATAAATCGAGCTTATTTCAGCTTAAGCTCTGATACCAAAAATGTCAGGCGTCGTGCTCAATCAGAGATAAACCACGCAAATAATAGTGGAAGCAATAAAATAGTGGTAAATTTTCGCTTTTGGCCTGACTGAAAGATAACATAATTTAAAATACTGCAATACTCAAAATATCCCAGTTTAATAAAATACGCAAGGCTAAAAGCCACAGTACAACAGTACAGCATATATCAGATACAAGGACCACAATACACAACTGGATACAACAAAGCACAGGGCATCCCCGACTATCAGTACTGATACATATATAATACTATACTAACTAGGACACTCTAACCACCTCCTGGGGCACCTCCAGCTGGGTCAACGCCACGACCAGCTGAATAACCTGAGAAACCTGAGCAACAAACAGGCAGACAAACAAATCCAGCCCCAGAGGGACATGGGGTCAAACCCCAGTACGGAGAGCAACTGAAAAACAACATATGGAAAGCAACAAATAATATGCAAATGCTATGCAGGAGAACAAGGCTACAACCGAAAGCAGGGATCCAAAGGATCTCAACAGCTGCTCAACAAACGAATCAGATCAACTGAACAACAGTGGCCACGGGGTGTATGAGTATATGGGAGCTACCCACTTGTCTCAACATACGGCACCAAATGCAAAACACAGCTCAACCTGCTGTTTCCCAACTCATGAGGTGTGGGAGCTACCCACTCCGCTCATAGCGGCTAACAGATCCCAGCAGGGAGATGAGGTTGACGGGAGTTACCCGCTCGGCCTCTAAAACAGGCATCCTGGTACACACAGATCAATACAACAAGGCACGGAAAAACAAGATATGAGCTCAATATGCAATAATGGGTGTATGCAATGACAGCTTGTATATAACAACACGACAGAAGCAAGTCACAACAGCAACGAAGCATACACGGAAGCAAGCATAATCACTCATTCTCAATCCAAGGCTGTAAATCAAGCTCACATCCGTACCTCAATTCTGAGCTATAATTACAACAACGAAGTCCCGAGCAACACAGATCTCACATCTGCTAAGCCAAACACAGATACTAGCTCAGGAACAGTAGCACAGAAACTACGAATTGGGAGCTAAGAGCTCAACCAAATCTGTCCTGACCTTCTAACACAACAGAAGACTCTAAATGAAGCACAAGGTAGGATCTTAACACTTACCCAGCAAGCTACCTGAACGGCAGAAGCAAAGCCACGCTTATGCTAACAGACTACAGAAGGGAGATGTCATCGCGATCCACCTCCAGCTCCTCCCAAGTCTCCAAAAGCAGTACAAAACGAAGCTTCTCAGCAAGAGGAGTCCAACGCTACCACTCTTACTTCCATCGGAGCTGTCTATCACCGGAAATCGGAGAAGTAAGGTTCGATGAACAGTAGCTAGGGTATCACGACAGGATTCGCTATCGGGAAATATTCTTAAGTGTCGAAGCTGAATAATAAAGAACAGAGGCAAAGTCCTCTATTTAAAAGGTCAAATCTGCTCAAATCTGAGGAACAGAACCCTCCGACACTTAAGTCTCAAAATTGATTTCCCAATCGGATCTGAATCTCTCATCAGATCTGACTCTACGCCAAAGCAGATCCTGACTTAACCAAACGACGTCACAGAGTCTACTGTCGCAACTGGAAATGTCACCCGCTACTCGAATATGAAACACTAAACAGCATCGCGTCGCAAACACTCAGATCCTATCGAAATCTGAATCTCGCCCGCTAAACCAAAAATCTGTCGTTCCAACTAATCCAAACAACGTAGTTTAGCTACTCGCTACATAAACACGCTAGCGTACTCACATATGCTTAGCGATACCAGATTCCATCACCACAACTGAGCGCGATCACCAGCGCGGACCAACACTCACATCTGATCAGTTCCCGCAGAAATTCTCCAACTCTCCAGATTTGATTCAAGGACTTATGCGGACCCGATAACTAAGCCAAGCATACCAACTCAAAGCTGGCTCATCCCAGATCTGTTCAAGCCAAATCTGGTCTATGCTAAACCCGATTAATTAACTCAATTAATCTTATTATCTTTCGAGTCTCACACAACCTGCTGTTGCCAAAGCTCATGAGAGCATGGTAGCTATCCACTCGTCTCATAGCGGCAAACAACTACCCAGCAGGGAGATGAGGAGCACGATATTGCCGCTCATCCTCAACAACAGCTCCTGATACATACGGGTTAGCGAAACAACAACAAACGGCTAACAGATATGAGCTCAATCAGGGAATATGCGTGTATGCCAATGCAACAACTTACGATAATCAGCACAGAGACTAGCAGTAAGAAACAAAGATACGACAACAAACACATATACCATCAAGCATACACATATATCCATGCCTACCCCAAAGCTGCAAGACAAGCTCAAATCCGTACCTTCAGTTTCTAAGCTATAATTACCACAACAAGAGTCACGAGTAACTCAAATCTGCCACCTTCTTGGCCAAACAACAACCAGCTCAGGACATTACGCACAGAAATACAAACTGGGAGCCACCAGGTCAACCCAGCTCTATTCTACCTTTCTAGCACAACAACTAGCTCTAAACAAAGCGCAAGGTAAAATCTAGTACTTACTCGAAGCATTACCTGAACAGAAGAACCAGATCTACCAGGATATGAACAACAACGCACTGTAGCTCCTTCACGTTCTTTTTCCAGCGTAACCCAAGCCTACGAAAGTGGTCGTAGTGGAAGCGTCTCAACAAGGAGAACTCAACGCTACCAATCTTGCTCCAGTCGGAGTCTTCTACTATTGGCATACGGTGGCGGATCCGGATCCCACTTCCCGGGGGCGCAGCGGAAAACAAAAAATTGGTCCGGAAAGTGTTCAATACATCAAAAATAAATCTACAAACATACATAGGATGTTCATAGATTAGTAACCTTGCTGGCGTCTAGGTGCCTGGCTCCAACCAGAAATTCACAGGGAAAATCTGGCTCTTCTCGGTAGGTGGCGGTAGATCCTCCAATCAGGTCCACGACCGGATTCAATCTTCCTCCGTCAATCTGCACTATAAGACTTGACGGATTCAGCACGGACGGAAACTCCTCGTCGTGGTGGCCGGAACAAGTCCGGCAAGAGGCGGCGGCGCGTGGAGGAGGCCGACGGCGGCGCGTGTGATCGGCCGAGAAGGGGGATATGAACATTAGGCTCGTTTAATTCACCACGATTTCATCATAACTCCAATCGACGATCAGATCGGACCGATCGAATCAGTTTTAAAAACTGAACGTTATGATACGAAAAACAATTTTTCAGATACCTAGTCCAAAATGACAGTTTTGCCCCTCAACAGTGGGAAATCGCAATTTGACCCCTGTTGACTTTTAGGAAGTCGCACTCCCTAAAATCCTCCTCGAGTGCTCAACACATTGAGCTCAGTTTTTGTGCGGAAATCATGAATCCAGTACTTGTGTGACCCTCAATGGTTCAGGGATACAGCTAGCCGTGGGCCCACAACCATTGCAGCTCCGAAATCATAATTTCGGACATGCCCAACGGATCATGGTAAAGCGCCTAGCAACATCGCCCCATGATTCCCTAGGTATCACTGATAGTGCCTGCAAGAACCAGTTGGTCGTGGTTAGCGTATAGTATGGTCCTTTCAACACATATATCCCGATCAGATCAACGATCATTGATAAATCGAGAGTCGCTAGAGATCCGATAGCTATGCATACATCTTGGAGATCGAATAGTGACATCACGAGCGTTACTAGGTAAACCCATTTACCTAAAACACTTCTAGTACTCTGGCCAGAGATTTATACACTATTATCCCCTCAGATAGCATAGGATATCCACGCATGAGAGCGAGCGGTGAATCCTCGACAACGAAGCATCGACTCCTACATGCATCGGGAACTCACCCAATCCCGCCGCCTAATGACCCCAAATGAGTCGGCAAACGGGTCAAAGTGAGACACCTATCATGTAGAGTCTCAATGACGTTTCGAGTAGTGAGGACTAATCAGTACAACCAAGACCTTGGACTTATCCACTCGACAAATGGTAACCACTTGGAAAGTCCGAACGAGGGTAGTTCGATAGATCACCAGGTCACTATCCATCTGCATGCTCAGAACATCACAATGTTCCCTACCAATGAAACATGGTACTTCGCATCGCAGATGCTAGTCTCAAGCTCTGGCGGCCTTATCCTCATTTTGATGGCCTAATCGACTAGGAACGAGTTCAGAATACACAGTGACTATTAGATGTGTTTCATGATAGCCGTCATATCCACTATCACATCTAACATACACTATGGTGCATTCTAGGTCTTTATCCAACACAATTGTTAACATTATAATCATAATGAAGATAAAGAACGCCATAAACAAATGCGAATATCATATATAAAGACCATCGTATACAAGAGTCTATAAAACCCACACGCCACAAGTTGGCTAGTTGGGCATCTACTCTAACAATCTCCCACTTGTCCTATAGCCAACTACTCATCAGACACAGTCCCATTGTTTCGCGATGTTTTTCAAACAACGGTCCTGGCAAGGGCTTCGTAAGTGGATCAGCAATGTTGTCCGTAGAGGCAACTCTCTCAACTGCTATGTCACTCTAGCCACAATATCCCAGATTATGTGGTATTTCCTCAGTATATGTTTGGATCTTTGGTGAGACCTGGGCTCCTTTGCTTGCGCAACGGCACCCGTGTTGTCGCAGTACACCGGGACTGGACCAACTCCATTAGGAATGACGCCCAACTCTTGGACAAAATTCCTCATCCAAACCGCCTCCTTAGCAGCAGCTGATGCTGCGATGTACTCAGCCTCAGTGGTTGAATCCGCGATGGTGTCGTGCTTGCAACTCTTCCAAGAGACAACACCACCATTGAGCATGAATACAAATCCAGAGGTAGACTTCGAATCATCCACGTCACATTGGAAGCTAGAATCAGTGTAGCCTTCCAATTTCAGTTCACCACCCCCATAGACCATGAACATATTCTTAGTCCTTCGTAAGTACTTAAGAATATCTTTCACAGCCTTCCAATGCAACTGGCCGGGGTTGGCCTGGTAGCGGCTCGTGACACTCAGAGCATATGCGACATCCGGTCTAGTTGAGATCATGCCATACATAATACTACCTATTGCCGAGGCATATGGCACACGTGCCATGCTCTCTATCTCCTGATCAGTCTTCGGACACATAGACTTAGATAGAGTGACCCCGTGGCACATAGGTAGGTGTCCTCTCTTGGACTCTTCCATAGAGAACCGCTTAAGTATGGTATCGATGTAGGTGGCTTGGGTGAGTCCAAGCATCCGTTTCGATCTATCCCGATAGATCTGTATTCCACGAATATAGGATGCTTCACCCATGTCCTTCATCGAGAATCTACTAGACAACCATACTTTAGTTGACTGCAGCATTCCTACATCATTCCCAATGAGTAGAATGTCATCAACGTAAAGTACAAGG
>KV005073.1:3337-28449 GCA_001598015.1 Dorcoceras hygrometricum
TCACCCAATCCCGCCGCCTAATGACCCCAAGTGAGTCGACAAACGGGTCAAAGTGAGACGCCTATCATGTAGAGTCTCAATGACGTTTCGAGTCGTGAGGACTAATCAGTACAACCAAGACCTCGGACTTATCCACTCGACAAATGGTAACCACTTGGAAAGTTCGGGGTAGTTCGATAGATCACCAGGTCACTATCTATCTGCATGCTCAGAACATCACAATGTTCCCTACCAATGAAACATGGTACTTCGCATCGCAGATACTAGTCTCGAGCTCGGGCGGCCTTATCCTCATTTTGACGGCCCAATCGACTAGGAAGTAATTCAGAATACACAGTGACTATTAGATGTGTTTCATGATAGCCGTCATACCCACTATCACATCTAACATACACTATAGCGCATTCTAGGTCTTTACTCAACGCAATTGTTAATCATCATACAACGCATTGAAAGTAAAGAATGCCATAAACAAATGCGAATATCATATATAAAGATCGTTTCATACAAGAGTCTATGAACCCACACGCCACAAGTTGGCTAGTTGGGCATCTACTCTAACAAGTCACCATCTCCTTCAGAATTTCGAACAAGAATATGCTCCAATTGATTGTGATTCCACCATGGGTAGCTGTCATAAGCAGAAACCTTTCGTGGGTAACTGCATCAAAGGATCCAGCCTTTGCTGTAACTGTCTTGGCCAGAATATCATTCAACAGACGAAACTCCACTTTCATCTCCTTCTTCTTGCACGAAGTCTTAATCAGCTCTCCAGAAGAAGAAAAAGCTTTCCTCGCTTCATTTATCAGATTTTTAGGCAACTCATCCATAGACGTCAGCCCTTCTGAAGATAGCTCAACACACCAGCAAACTGCTCTTCAGAAATTTCAACAAAATTTCCCTGAACCGAGCTAATCACTGTATTTTCTCTCACAAAGGCGTTGACAAATAAATTCTCCAAATTTACCTTCATAGATATTGGCAGAACATACCAAAACCCATGAAGTCCCGATGACTCTAGGGATTTGAACATCAAAACCATGCCTTCATCAGAGAGACTCAAAACTGCGTCAAAGTTGACTTGTAGAGCATTCTGAATAAGTGAAGCAGCCATTGTAGTTGTTTGATCTAAGAAAATCGCTGAAGAAAAGAGATAATCTGCAAACCAAGAGCACTGAAAGACGAGAGTAATATTTCAAGGTAAGTGTTAGAAGAAATGAAAATGACGTATAAAAGAAAAAAAATACAAAACGATAAAAGTAAACAGTGTGGATGTGACATTTGGCATGATGAGTGTCAATCATTCGATGGCGCGATTAGAATTTGAAAAGGTTTTTGAAATTTTAACCTGTACGATTAAAAGTAAAAGAGAAGCGCCATTTTACAATACATCACAACCGTTGATCTTTATAATGTATCAGTTAGGGTACTTTCAGATCAGATCAAATATAAGTATCAGCTGTATATACACGTAAGCTGAACAGATTCAGATCACACCTATTCCGCTGACTCAGCACTTATTAACTCTGATCTATTGTTCTCCCTAAAGCTGAGGTTCTCCCAAAGCTGAAGTTCACCAAATCTGAGGTTCCCTTCGTTCCCCTGAACAGAAGACCCAAAGCTGAAGTAAAATAAAGCTGTTCAACCTGCAAAATCTCGCACAAAGACATATTAGGGCAATTCTAATAGACCAAGAATATTTCGAAAATACGAAAACTTGGCGTCTGGTAGAGGTTTCGTGAAGATATCTTTATCCAGTTTGATTGAAGAACTCATCTGGGTAGCTGCTACTGAACTATTCTCCATTCCGAACTTCTTCAACAGTTATTTCGTACACTTAGCTTGATTGATGAATATTCCATTCTAAAGTTGTCTAACTTTTAAGACTAGAAAGAACGTCAGCTCTCCCATCATGCTCAACTCAAATTTTTCCTGCATCAGTTTAGAAAATCTCTGGCACAATTTGGGGTTAGTTGACCCAAAAATAATATCATCAACATATATTTGTACCAACAGAACATGATCATTTTCACAAATTTAAATAAAGTCTTATCAATTGTGCCTATTACAAAGTCATGATCAATAAAGAATTTAGAAAGTGTTTCTTACCAAGCTCTGTGTGCTTGTTTCAATCCGTATAGAGCTTTATCCAGTTTATAAATGTGATCTGGATACATATGATTGACAAATCCAGGAGGTTGTGCAACATACACTTCCTCAGTCAAGATGCCATTTAGAAAGACACTCTTTACATCCATTTGAAAGACTTTGAAGTCTTTGTATGCAGCATATGCAAGAAACATGCGGATGGCCTCTAATCTGGCTATGGGAGCAAAGGTTTCATCAAAATCTATTCCTTCTAGTTGTATAAAACCTTGAGCTACTAGTCTAGCCTTATTTCTAATAACAACACCATCCTCATTCAGTTTGTTCCTAAAGACCCATTTAGTTCCTATCACTGAATGATTAGTAGGTCAAGGAACTAAATTGACTAAGTTCTTCTTGCATAGCATCTATCCAGCTTGTATCTGCTAAGGCTTCTTCTATCAGCTTAGGTTATATATGAGAAATGAATGCTGAATTGAAGTACTCATGCATAAGCTGACCTCGTGTGCGAACAAGAGAGTGTACATTACCTATGATCTGCTCAGGTGGATTATTTCTATTCCGACGAAGATCAGATCCGATTGGATTTTCTCCCTGTTCAACTTGGATGTCTGGCTGTATTGCTTCATTTTATACCAATTGATAATTGTTGTTGATAGCTTGTGTATCTGAAGCTGGTCTGGATACCTCTTGATGGATTGTATCATTTGCTTGTGCAGCATCTTGTGCAATAGTCGTTCCATCATCTCCAGCAGCTGTCACACTGGTTGCGATATGTTCCTGCACAACATTAGTCAAATCAATGACTTCCATGTTACCTGTCAGATCTACTTGCACATTTGAGATGTCATCGTGTGGTGTGTCCAGTGCTGGCTGGTTATCAGCTGAATATCAAATATGTGCCACGTCATCACTTGAGTCATCAAAGCTGGTTGATTCCAGACGTGAACACAATGCATTTAAGCTCCCAGCTGAATTGGATGGAAAACTGGTTTCGTCGAATATTACGTAAGCTGATTCTTCAACCGTCAAGCTCCGGTTGTTAAACACTCTTTACGCTTTGCTCACGGTTGAGTATCCAAGGAATATACCTGCATCAGATTTTGCATCAAAGGCAGTTAGATGCTTTTTGCCATTGTTATGAATGAAACATATGCATCCAAACACCCTGAAGTAAGAAATGTCAGGTTTCTTGCCACTCCAGATCTCATATTGTGTTAACTGCTTCAGCCCAGAATTTTTGAGAAATGCCGGAATTAGCAATCATAGTTCGAGCAGATTATTTTAAAGTGCGATTTCTCCTCTCAGCTAATTCGTTCTGCTGAGGAGTTCTAGCTGCTGAAAGCTCATGCTTTAGTCCAATACCTTCCAGATAAGATGATAGTTTTTGATTTAAAAACTCAGTACCTCTATCACTCTTTATCCGGTTAATATTGCAAGATTTGTCATTTTGCAATCGTTTTAAAAGTTTTATCAGCTGGTCAGCGGATCCTTTGATTTTAAAAACACCACCCATGTAAATTTTGAAAAATCATCTACAACAACCAGGGTGTATTTTGTTCCCCCTATGCTGATTACGGGTATTGGACCAAAAATATCCAAATGTAAAAGCTCCAAGCTTCGGACAGAAATATTACCGCTTTTGTTTTTAAAAGTAGAACAAATATGTTTTCCCAGCTGACATGCTGAACAAATCTTGTCTTTTGAAAAATTTATTTTGGGCAAACCAGAAACCAAATCGCTCTTACTCAGGTTGGAAAGTTTTTTGAAATTCAGATGATTCATTCTCTGGTGCCACAGCCAGCTCTGAAGAGTCAGCTGCTAGGCAAATCTGTTCAGATTCCAGATGCTCTGACCAGTTCACTGTGTAGGTACTGATCTGTTTCCTACTAATACTGTCAGACCATCTGGATTCTGAACTGTGCACGTGTGCTTTTGAAAGTTAACTGTGTAACCATTGTCACACAACTGACTTATACTAATAATATTATAACACAGATTTTCAACAAGAAGGACATCAGAGATTGAAATGTTACCATGGGTAAGCTTACCCTTACCCATAGTGTTACCGTGTGAGTTGTCACCAAAAACAATTTTGGCTCCTTTATGAGGCACCAGATCTGATAACAGCTTTGGATTTCCAATCATGTGCCTCGCACACCCACTATCCAGTTACCATTTGTTTGAGTCCTCCGAAGCTGTGTACATGTTATTCTGCAATCACAAAAATAAACTTTTGGTACCCAATTTTACTTGGGTCCAGATCGGATTACCCCATTAGGGACCCATACTTGAATTACCTTAACATTTTTCTCAGTATGGATGTCCACAAGGCTTCGTGCTGAATTATTGTGTGATCTGTTGAGCTTTGGTTTTGTACTTTGACCATTTAGATCACGCTTGGGCTGAACCTTTACCCATTTAGCTTTCGTTGAACCACGCCTTTGCTGGTTCAGAACAGACGACTTAGGTACAGCTTTCGCCTTATCCTTATCAAGTCTATTCGTTAGCCAGCTGGGCTTACAGTTCTCAGGCTTGATGTAACCAATACCGTTTTTTCCCTTATGGTTCAGTTGTCCAGTGAACTGATCATCGTACTTGACCGACTCACAAACGTCATGTATCACACTGGTTTTGACAAAAATTATTTTCTTGAATTTATCACCAGCCAGATCTGATTGAGTACATGTTTCCTCAGAGCTGCTTTCACCAAAGCTGAAACCTAAGCCAGATTTATCGTTTAATGGATTGTGGGTCGCATGCAGCTTACTTAAGGAGACTGAGGACTTAGTCCAGGAACTCATCACATGATTTAATCTTTCATTTTCAGATGAGAGCTCACATGACTTTTCTCTCAAAGAATCATTCTCAATTTTCAGCTTACTCAACTCAGTTTGTAAACTGTCAGCTTCCCCAAGCTGAGCAGTGCTTGGTTCAGCTGAACTATTTTTCAAACCATTGTTTTCAGCTTTAATTTCCTCGAATGTCTGAGACAGCTTTCTGTACTCATGGACCATTTCATTAAGTGCGTTGATGAGGTCCTCTCGTGTAAATTCACTATTAGAGAAGTCGAATACTTCATCTTCAGTAGTTTGGTTGGCCATCAAGCAGTGGACTTCTTCCTTCTCGCTCTCACTGGATGAGCTGCTTGATGTTGTCTATGAGTAGGAGTCCTCCCATTTGCTGTTGATTTCCCCAGCAACAAGTACCTTCAAGTCATTCTTCTTGTTGGGCCTCTTCTCATATCCGTTCCTTCTCTTTTCTGTGGACCGCTTGTCATCTTTCTTGGGCCTGTTGCAATCAGCTGCAAAATGCCCTGGTCTGCCACAGTTATAAAAATTTTGATCAGTAGAAATCTTTTCAGATTTATGTGCATTGTTATAATTAAAATAAGGGTTTTGAGTTCTTCTCATAAATTTCCCAAACTTCTTTACGAAGAGGGACATGACGTCGTTGCTAAGTTGCTCTGTTGTCTTGCTTGGTGAGATCTGTTATGAAACTATAGCAGCAAGAGCTTTAATGGGTTGTGAGGTTGATGGATCAGCCTCTGATCTGGTTTCCAGCTCGAACTTATAGGCTTTAAGATTTGCAATCAAATTGTGGAGTTCCAGCTTGTTCAGATCTTTTGATTCTCTCATCGCCATCGTCTTTACATCCCATTCCCTTGGCAAAGCTCTCATCACTTTAAGGGCTAGTTCTCTGTTTGTGTACTCCTTGCCAAGGCTTGTCAGCTCGATCACGATAGAGCTGAATCTCTCGTCAAATTCTGTCATCGTCTCTCCTTCTCTCATTTTGATAGATTCATACTTCTACTGGGCAACCGTCAGCTTGTTCTCTTTTGTTTCATCGTTGCCTTCGCAGAGCTGAGTCAGCTTCTCCCAGATCTCTTTTGTCGTAGCACAGGTCTTTATCTTGTTGAACATGTTTTTTTCCAACGTCTTGTATAGTATGTCCTTTGCTACGTTGTCCAGGTTGGCTTTCTTCTTATCCTCTAGTGTGTACTCCAGTCTGGTTTTTTCTATCCACTGTGGAGCACTAGCAGTGATAGCCATCGCCGTGTTTGCTTTCATAATCTTCGTGGGTCCATCTTTTATGACAAACCACATGTCATCATCCTAAGAAGCTAGATGGGCTTGCACATGATCTTCCAATCATCATACTCCTCCTTAGAAAATATAGGAATTTTGTTGTGAGAAGTAGACATATTGAATATAAGCACAGAAGATCAAACTATTCAATAACTGAGATGACAGGGCTCTGATACCAATTGATAGGATCAATAGGATCGAAAATAGTAACAAAATAAGCCCAGGAGTTCAGGAAGGGGGGGGGGGGGTTGAATGAACTCATTCGATTTTTCTATTTCACATCCTTTTAAAAACGTTTTACAAGCTTGTGCTTAACCCAAAGCTGAGTGACCAGCTTTGAGGCTCTCAGTTCAAATCTGTTTCTCGATTAACAAAATAGTGCGGAAAGAAACCGATTAAACAGTGAACAGTAAATAAATAACGATGCAAGTAATGTAAAAGGTCAAGAGTTTGTTTCTGGAAGTTCGGATATCAATATCCTACATCTCCCCTTCTTCCTTTCAGGAAGGTTCCACTAGAAGGCTTTGATCGTTACAGCTTCTGTAAACACCCAATCACTTAAGCCTCGCTTAACGTGAACTCCTAGCAACCAAAATCTACGCAGACTCCTCTGCTGATTACAATCAAACGTATTTTTAGAACTGCTTGAGATAGAAAGTTCTTTACAAACCCTGATCTGAATATATCAATGATTACAAATCAAACAGAGTTTGTATCTCTTCTGGTTTCTTATACAATAAGACTCAATTTCTAATATGAACCAGAAGTAAAATCTCGAAGGTTAAGAATTGAAAGGTTTAAAATATTGTTCTTCGAGATTTTGATATCTAGGATTGATTGTCGACGAGTGAGACGAGCGAGAGAGAGCAGAGTTCGAGAGCGAGAGAGCTTTCTGCTTGAATCTCCTCAGCTATTTATATGCATCCATCTTCAACAGTTATTTAATGAGCCAGTAGACACAAACCATTTTGAATATCTTCATCGTGCCGAGCATTAATTTCTCCATTAATGTTGTGTAAAGGTTTGTCGGCTGTTGTCAGAGCTTTAGCAAACTTTATATCAGAAATGGCAAAACATCGACTGAACCAACTCCGCGTTCTGTACGATATACTCTAAGTAGATATGATCTTGAACAACTTTAATCCACTTTGTCTTACAGGCTTTATACACTTTAATATCGATTGTTGAATCCTCTGGAATGCATTTCTGTTAAGATCTGAAGCTGTGAGCTGAAATCTTCTTCAGCTCTGAGCTGAAACCAGCTCTAAGCTGTTTCGAATATATAAGCTTCAAGATCTTTCTTCTTTACCAAATTTTTCCTTTTGCTCTCTTTATCCATATCTTCGTCTGATCTGAATTTCCTCTCTTCGAATAATATCAGCTTTCACTGCTGCTGAGATCTGAATTGCATACGACCAATAAAAATGATTACTAACCCAGTTATGTTCCTTAGAAACATCTGATCTGATCTGATCTGTTATAGAAGCCTCTGAACTGAACTGATATCCTCTGATGTGATCTGTTCTGAACCCTCTAAACTGATCCGATACGCTTTGATCTGAAATCATCATATAAGTCTCTTGACTGTTCTAAAACGCTCTGATCTTGTAACGCCCCAAAAATCCATAGGACCACATTTGTGCATTTTACTAATCTTTTGGTCCATTTGGCAATTTTAAATGTTATGTGTCTGCTGAATTGTTGATATCAGCAGGTAAGATGCGCTGCGGCTGGTTCCAGCAGATGACTCCAAGGAGCGATGCACGAGCTGCATTTTTTTAAATCGATTGGAAAATGTTTTAAGGAGGTGAAATGCTTTCTTTAAGAGAATGTTTGGTGTTTTACAAATTAAAATGATATGAAGGGAATTTTACTAAATTTTAAAAGTGTGTCATGCTTGATTTCACAAGTAGTATGCCACTAATCGCTTTCATATAAAAACCTGTTTTCAAAGTAAGATTTTCATCATTTGCAAAGAAAAGTTTTAAAGTGTTCTTCAAAGAAATTCCAGAAGAGTTCGTGCATTTCTCAAAGGGAGGATTTCTGCGGGAATTAGCTGTTGTCGAAAAGCTTTGTTTAAAGGCAAGTAAAAGTTGATCCTTTGCTACACCATTTGAAGCATATATTGTGTTTTTATGGATCTGCTTGCCTGTATGATATTGATATATTTAAAGTTCATGTTTGAAATGATTTAGACATGATAAGGAAAGAAAGAGGGGTTCGAAAATGTGGTTTTGATGTTTATGATGCTTCCAGTATGAATTCCAGAAAGTTTATGAAGTTTTAAAGGTACTAAGGATTCGAATTCATTTCAAGAAATGTTATGAATGTTCTTCTCGAAATAGCAGTGATATCAGAATTTGATAACTGTGTAATCGGTAGTTGTTGGTTGAATCATTTGTATGGTTTGATAGAACGACTGATGGCATAAGTTGTTGTTTTGATATTACGAATGTCGAGTTATGTTCCAACAGCTGTTTCTACTTGTTAAGATTCAGCAGCTGCATTGTTATAATGTTTACGAATGTTCTTCCTGTAGTTGTAATGTCGAAATTTGATGATTTTGTAATCGGTAGTTGCTAGTTGAATCAGTATAAAGTCTGGTTTAATAGGCGACGGCTGGTAGCGAAATCATTGTTTTGATATTGCAAGTGTCTTCGTAAAATCAGCAGATGCACTGTTCATCAGCAGATGCATCCTTCCTTGTTAATATCAGCAGTTGTTTTCCTTTGATTAGGAATCAGCAGCTGCATTGTGATTTTAAATTCAGCAACTGTATTTCCTTTGTTAGAATTCAGCAGTTGCGTAGTTTTCCTAAAAATCAGCAGATGCACTGTTCTTCAGCAGATGCATTCCATAGTAATAATTCAGCAGTTGCTTTATTCGTTTTAAGTACTGTTCATTTCAGCTGGTATTAGTCTTGCGACTGGTACTATTCATTTATATACACGTGTTAGCGCTTTATTTGCAGCTGATCGATTAGCATATTCCTTGCGACTGAGACGCGCTAACGACGTCGTTCCCTTAAGTCATAGAAAAATCAGCAGGTAGTCTTGTTATTTCATCTGCTGATCACTCCAACGACATCGTTTTACTTTATACTTATTTAAAAGACCTCGCGACTGGATTCTTGTCTTGCGACTGGATCCTATTTGTTGCGACTGGTGCTGTTCATTCAGCAGGTATTAGTCTTGCGACTGGTACTATTCCTTGCGACTGGTTTTCTTTCAACCAGTTATATTTTTGCGATATGATTTCAAAGACGAATTTCGATACTCAGTAAAGTTTTAAAATGGGAAGCAAATGTTTAAAATAATGGAACCCGATGATTTACATGAATGTTTAAAGAAAGGATTGTTAAGGAACAAAAGATATTTTAGATTATGGCATAGATAGTTACGGTCACCAAAGAGAAGGGTGAGCAGTTGTCTAGATGTAGACTGCCCTTTCATATGAGCTATATGCTAAAACTGATATCGGGAGTCATTTTGATCAAAGTGCAAATTGGACCACATAGAACTTATATGCCATGATCAACTGAAAATGAAATTGAAAGAAATGAGAAACTGGGCTATCATCCCCTGTTTCTGCCATTGAATGTTTACTGAAATGTTTATGAAAATGACATTGTATATTGAAGTTCCTTAACATATGCATTGCACAGATGTCTGCCTGCGTTTTATGAAATTGTTACTACTCAGGTTTTACTTGCTGAGCCTTTAGGCTCACTAGCTTTTAAAGTGGTGCAGGTACGACAACTGGTGGAGGAACAACAGGTGAAACTTGAAATCAGCAGATGGGTGGCGTTATGTTTATCCAAGGCCTACGTTTTCCGTGTCTAAGATTGTATCGTTTTGAATAGATTGTACTGTATTAGATCAGTAGCAACGGTTGTATATTTACTTAGAATAGCAGCTGTTGTAATCGCAATTGCAAATTATCAATCCTTTAGGCTCACTAGCTTTTAAAGTGGTGCAGGTACGACAACTGGTGGAGGAACAACAGGTGAAACTTGAAATCAGCAGATGGGTGGCGTTATGTTTATCCAAGGCCTACGTTTTCCGTGTCTAAGATTGTATCGTTTTGAATAGATTGTACTGTATTAGATCAGTAGCAACGGTTGTATATTTACTTAGAATAGCAGCTGTTGTAATCGCAATTGCAAATTATCAATACAAACTGTTTTTCCGCAAATGTTTTTAGCAGTTAGCGCGCAACTTAAGTACCTGCTGATCCTTGAGCTCGTCGTTAGTTTTGTTTCTTTCAAGTTATAGGAAATACAGCCTATAGCGAATTGTCATTTAGCCCTTCTTTTATTCGAAAATTTTTATTTACCCAATTCTCGTGGCCCCGTTGGGTTCAGGCGTCACAGATCTGATCTAAATAAGATACGATTAGTCCAAATCTGAATCCCCGATAACTTCTAATCCAAATATGATAGAACCTGATTACTTGTCGTCCAAATCTGAATGCCTTATATTCACACAAGTAGTTATTATTTTTCGAGTGAAATAAGTACGAGGTCTTAGTTGTACATAATCAGTCCTTATGACTCAAAATTTCATTGATACTCAACATGGTAGGCGCCTCACTTTGACTCATTTATCGGCTACGTGAGGGTCATCAGGTGATGAGATTGGGTGAGGTCCCAATGCATGTAGGAGTATATGCTTTGTTGTTGAGGATACACCGCTCGCCCTGGTGCATGGGTATCCTATGTTATCTAGGGAAATAATAGTTTGGAAAATATCTGGTCAGAGTACTATATGCGCTTTAGGTAAAAGGGTTTACCTAGTAGCACATGTGATGTCGCTATTTGATCTCCAAGATGTATTGCATGGCTACCGAATCTACAACGACTTTCAATTTACCAGTAGTTGTTGATTTGGTTGGGATATTTGAGATGAAGGGACTGTACTGTATGCTAATCATTATCTACTGGTTCTTGCAGGCACTATCAGTGATACCTAGGGAATCATGGAGTGATGTTGTTAGATGTTTTACCATGGTTTTTGATGGATAAGTCGAAGAATGTGTTCTTCGAGTCACAAGGAGTTGTGAGCCCACGGCTAGCTGATCCATAACCATGGAGAATCACACAAGTACTGGTTTCCTAATTCCCGAATGGATATTAAACTCAAAATGTTGAGTAATGTGGAAGGGCGATTGGGAGTAGGACTTCAATATCAGCAACGGGGAGTGAACCTGTCATATTTATAATTAGTGGTACGAAAATTTGATTCCACATCATAATAAATAGTTTTATATACACAACGCATTGGCGATTTCTAATCGTCGATTGAGATTATGATGAAACCACAGTGATAGACTCGAAACTAATGTACAATGAGCTTGGGCTTTCCAAGGCCCATCAAGCATCAGGTGTGCCCATCAAGATCATTATAAATATGTAACTTATGGGAGCATTATGGACAAGATTTTGATTAATTGTCATCAAGAAAAACCTAGTCTAGTCCTAAACCTAAAACCGGATCCCCCATACATTCCCACACTTTCGGCCATCGTAAGCCACCATTTCGGCCGCCTCCTTCCACCGCCCTGATGCCGATTCGCTTTGCCATCATGTGCGTCCCATTACGAAGAATCCATTCGTGACCACTCACTGTACTTTCTAGTGTAAGGAAATGAAGGAGTTGGGAAACTGATCATGAACCAGATTAGGAGATCGAAATTCAACCGTGGAAGGGTTATCTCCGCTTAAAACCATGATAGTTGGAGCCGGGCTTGAAAAGTCGTCCAAGGTAACAATAAAAACCCCCCATATGAATGTCATATTTGATTTTATCTAGTTATTGACGTATGAGCTCCCCCGATCGCTGCAACCGGTTCACGGCGAATCAAAAATTTAAATCTTCTGCTGCATGTCAGGGGCTTGATCCAGATCCTTTGTGTGCCAACAGTGGTAAAAGCTATAGGCTCGGATCAGTCATACGTAGATTTTGTTAAAATCGCATCAGAAAATCCTCGTTTTTTGAAAATAAAATAATTCTTTTCACCGTCACGAGCCGCTGCTAGTAGGCCGCGCTTGTCCGGTGCATAGTTCCCATCGCTACGAGCAGCACTCAGGCAGTTCCTGTCTGCCTGAACGGACGCTGCCTACTGCAGTGTGCTCTGCGCGGCTTCTGCGGGCAGCGCACTTGCGATGCTGCCTCCGCCTCTTTCCGACAGCGCCTGGGCTAGTCCCATGCAGCCCGATGGACCTGGGATGATATTTGTTGCAGGTCTTTTCTGATTGGATCGAAATTAATTTTGGTTAATTTTGATATGTTGTGCCCGAAATTATTTTTAGAGTAGGTGCCCAACTAGCCAACTTGTGACGTGTGGGCTTTTGATGACTCTTTGTGTAAAACAATCTTTGTTTATGAAATTCACATTTTATATATGGCATTCTTTATCATTATTATTTTATAATGTTAACAATCGTGTTGGATAAAGACCTAGAATGCACCATAGTGTAGATTAGATGTGATAGTGGATATGATGGCTATCATGAAACACATCTAATAGTCACTGTGTATTCTGAACTTGTTCCTAGTCGATTGGGCCGTCAAAATGAGGATAAGACCGCTCGAGTTTGAGACTATGTTCTGAGCATGCAGATGGACGGTTTGTCTGGAAAACTATCGAGCTACCCTTGTTTGAATTCTCCAAGTGGTTACCATTTGTCGAGTGGAGAGTCCGAGGTATTGGTTGTATGGACTAGTCCTTACTACTCGAAACATCATTGAGACTCTACAAGATTAGTCGCCTCACTTTGACTCGTTTACCGACTTCGTGAGGGTCATCAGGTGTCGAGATTGGGTGAGGTCACGAAGCATGTGGAGTCGATACTTTGTTGTCGAGGATTCACCGCTCGCCCTAGTGCGAGGATATCCTATGCTATCTGAGGAGATAATATTGTGACAAATCTCTGGCCAGAGTACTCTTGTGCTTCAGTGTAAATGAGTTTACCTGGTAGCACTCGCGATGTCGCTATTCTGATCTCCAAGATGTATGCATGGCTATCGAATCTCTAACGACTCTCGATTTATCAATGGTCGTTGATTCGATCGAGATATATGAGTTGAAAGGACCGTACTATATGCTAATCATGACCGACTGGTTCTTGCAGGCACTATCAGTGATACCTAGGGGATCATGGGGCGATGTTGCTAGGCGTTTTACCATGGTCCGATGGGTAGATCAGAAAAATGTGTTTTCTGATTCACAATGAGTTGTGAGCCCACGGCTAGCTGTATCCCTAAACCATTGAGGGTCACACAGTGTACTGTTTACCAATTCCCGTGCAGACAAGGATATGGTACTCAAAGTGTTGAGTATAGTAGGAGGAAGGTTGGGAGTATGACTTCCCAAAAGTAGCTAAGGGGGTAGGACTTCGATATTTAGCTAATGAGAGTAAAACCTGTCATATATAGATTTAGTGGTACGAAAATTTGATTTTGCATCATAATGATCAGTTTTGTAAACTGAGCACATCAGTGATATCTGATTATCGATCGGGATTATGATGAGACTACAATCGAGGGAGTTGAACCGAATATTCACAGTTCGAGTTGAACCGAATGTTAACAGTTCGAGTTGAACCGAATGTTCACGGTTCTACTTGAAACGAATGTTCACAGTTCTACTTGAAACGAATGTTCACAGTTTTGTTTACATCAAACTCTTTCCCTCAATCTATAAATATGGCATGAAGGAAGAAAGAAAAACACACAACAAAAAGCTATTCAGCAAATTCTCCCTCTCTCTCCTCTCCCTCCTCCCGCCGTCGTTGCCTCTGTCGCACTTCGCTGCGATCGTCCTGGCGAGGAGGTTCTGCTCGCGAAATATTCGTTGAGATTCTAGTGCATTCCAACGATGGAATTGCAAACCGGCCGTGGACCTGATTAGGAGCAACCAAAGAAGTGCTATTTCCATTTGAGAAATAGTCGGAGCCAGGCACCTAGTCGCCAGAAAGGTATATTTTAAACATACTATGAATGTTTGAATTATTATACACTTGTATTGACCGTTCCTGGACTCCTAAATTTTTATTCTTCCGCTACGTCCCGGGAGCGGGATCCGGATCCGTCGCTGCGCCAACAATTATTTGCGCCAAAAATATTTTCAAAATATTTTGGGAAAATTATACTTTATGAAAATTTAATTTTCTTCCTTTAATTAGTTAGTATTGGAAATTAATTTTTGATACAATTAAATTGACAAAATATGATTTTATTTATAAAACATGATTTATATTTAAAATGTTATTTTTTAGATAATTAATCAGATTTGCTTTTATTAAATTATTTTATGAGTTTATTATGCCAATTAATTAGATTAATTGTATAAATAGTACTACTATGGGATGATCGAGAGCCATAACCAATGTGTTAGGTGTATGCTAGGTTATAATTACTCTGGTTATAATATTTTTGATATCATTTACTAAGTGGACCTGGTATATGGTCCGTTCCCACCTGTTGAGTTAAGCGTGCATGGGTGAGAGAAGTAGTGGGATGGATGATCTCTTGGGAAGCTCTCGTACGTCAAGCTGCTGACGTTGCACCACTTGATCTGGTTGGCCAGGTGGGCTGTAAAAATGATGCCAGATTTTAACCCATAATACTATCTTTGTTAGGGGATATGGTCGACGGTGGGGAAAGGAGTAAGACTGACCTCTAAGGGAATGAGACAGCACCAGCAGTTAGACACGCACCCTCCTAACTCGTGGGCCTAACAGGCCGCTTAACCCACATAACTGTTGCACTCTGCGCTGTCACATTATAAAGAAATAAAGTTGCACCGTGGTTAATAGCTATAGTTTTTTGCCTAGTGGTAAGTGCTTGATCTTAATAATTGATATCAAAGCAAAGTCAGAGGTTCGAGTCTTCCAAGAAGCATTTTTTATACTTTTTGTCAAGTCAATGCCTCGACAAAAATGCCTAGTGTTAAGCGCTGATACATCTGATATTATGCTGAAAAGCATATTTGCTACACACTTTTTGTCAAGTCAACGCCTCGAAGATTGCTTTGTCCAATCCTTGTTCGTATATGATCTGGACCTGATATGATCTGCGAAGCTCCACTGACTCTGTCCTACTCTTGAACTGATTCGAAACTCCACTCTAATCTGACTCGTTCTGTCGAATCTCCTAAGTTGATCTGTTCTCTTCTAAGCTTCGATATGAACTTGTTCGAGGGTTTGAAAACACTTAGTGAAACCTGCTATGATTTGTATCAATCTTTTCATGAAGCTCCACCCAGCTTTAATCTGTTTGCCCTTCTGAACTAATCCAAAGATTCAGTTTTCCTTACTTAGCCTGATCTGATCTGAACTATTTTAAAGACTAAGTTGTCCTTACTTAGTCTGATCTGGTTTGTTGCGTTCCCTATGTTTGATCTGATCTGATACTTACCGAGTTGATTTTGTATTCACCAAAACTTATAATATTTTTCTAACAAGACCTATTTATGGAATTTTTTTAAAAAAAATGTTATGTGAACATAACATTTTTAAATTATAATAATTTTCAAAATTTTATGTCTATTATTTAAGTAAGATTTCTATGCCTACTTAAACTTTCAACTAGCTTTAAAATACTTTTTGAGATTAGGAACCAATGCAATGAAGATCAGTTTGTAGACTCTGGCCTCTCTCTTTCGACTTAGTGCTCACCTCGTTTCACCCTAATATGCCAACTATAGCTAAGGCTCTCTACCGACAAATATATATATTGAAATGAAGGGTACCAACTATCAATTACTATTATTTCTATTTTGTTTGCACCCACAAATGAGACACACACTTGAATTGAATAACCTAATCTTTTCTTAAAAAAATAATGTCATTGATGATGTACACAAAAACTCGTATAAGACCCACACATAGGAAAATTATAAGAGAGATCTTAGATCCAGTCCGAGCTATAAAAATATATTATTTACAAAACCATCTTGTAGATATAGATAATACAACTTTTTTTATATTGATATTAAATTTATTGTTTGATTTTACATGTGATGTGTTTTTTTTAATGTAAAACTATTTATATAGCACATATTGATTTTATGGTAGCAACGCAATAAACTGCACGACTATTTTTTCCTGATCCACGTAAACCTATGAAATATAAAAAGTTTTACGTGTATAATGATGTATTATAGTGTAATAATTGTCACTGCTAGGTAGAGCGATCGAACCGTGACACTTGTGTTGCTATACGGTTTAAAATATTGGAGTTGCACCATCACCACCAGCTATAGTTTTTGGTAAGCGACAAGAGCTCGGTCCTACAATTGGTATCAAAGTCAAGGTCACGGGTTCGATTTCCATTGATTGCAAGGAGTGCAATTATTGGGAGGGGGATTTTTGGAGTGCATTAATTGCCCCTGTTAGGTAGACCGATCAAACCGTGGCGCTTGTGTTACTATACGATTTAAAGATTGGAGTTGCACTATTACCACCAGCTATAGTTTTTGGTAAAGCGTCAAGCGCTCGATCCTACATGACTTCCGATCAAGTAATAATTTTTTTTTGTAAAATTGAAAATTAACCAGTTAGAAATTTTCATAAACTTTATTTCTAGATTGCCAATGCATGTTGAATAATTTAGCCGCTGGAAAACAAATGAGAATGCCCCTGAAAGCTCTTTCGATAGAAACACTTCGTTTTGTGAGCGGTTGTGTCCAAATTCTAAGAGGCGAGATCTATTCGTGAAGTATCATGACTTGTTTCGTGGAAAAAGTTTGAACTTCAGAATTGTTATTACTTCTCCTATAAATAATTAAGATCATAAGATTAAAAATGGATTCATTCGATTTGTTTATAATAGGGCAAGCACTCGTGTGAGAGCATCTCACAGATCATATTTTTTGAGACCGAGTACGCCCATGAAAAATTATTAAATTATATTCTAATAATATCACTTTTAATCACAAACATGACCAATGAAAGTTTGTTTATTTCAAAAGTATTACTTTTAATTTTGACCTGACCATGCAAAGTATTGTTTTTCATATCAAAAATATTATTTTTCATACTAAAGTATTACTATATTGACTTGGTCAGTCCATCTTACAAATATACAAACCGTGAGACCGTCTTACATGACAATTACTCTTATACTAGTCGCCTCTAAAATACACATATCTATGTCCTATCATGAGAGAGATTTTCCATATACTCCGATCACTTGAAAGAAGAGAGGAACATTGTTAAAGGAGAGATGAAATCATGTGTGGATTCATTCGCCGACATTATTCTTCAACACTAACTTTCAGTATATGATTTCCCAACACAGAGAACGAAAATAGAAAACAATAATACTGTTACTTTTAAATCATGAGATTATAACCAAATTATACCAATATAGTGTAAAGTTAATGAATAAGAAACCTTAAAGATTCTTACCAAAACCAACCATACAACATCGCCAGTTAGTCTAATGAATCAAGAATCTCATGCATCTGCACCAAACAAGGAAATTAATAACTTTATCACATAAACCTTCAAAACCAATCAAAATAGGTCACCAAATTGCCAACCATATGTATTGGTGGTCAATACAAACATTTACATACTCTATACCAATAGATATTTGGGGTGCAGCTAAGAACCATCTTATCAGAAAAAAAAACTCCAATTCAATTATCTCTCAGAAAGTGAGATTTTTCTAAAAAAAAAAAATTAATTGTACTAAAAAATAGGTTTATTTGGCCATACTTTTGAGTGAAAATGATTAGTTTCGTCATTTGAGTTATGTTTTCTATTTTGAGAAAATAATTTCTTTGGTCCCGTAATTTTTCCTTTTTCTTATTTGGTCCACTAACTTTTCTATTTTGGTCTTAGTAAAATATCTTCGTTGTAAACAAAAGCATTCAAAATACAATTAAAAATTCATTCAAAAAAACAATTTACCTAATATATTCTCCTAGATGTACCTAATGATCAAAGCTTGAGTTCAACTTTAGTTCTCAATAATTTATTGTTCGAGTAGAGTGGTCCAACCACAAGCCACAAGCTGCGCAACCAACCAATTAGAAGATAAAACCCTCGAGATCATTGGTGGAGATTTTTCCAAATTCTCTTATTACTATTCTGAATTCAGTAATAATATGAACCTTAAAAAATTTATACAAGAACTTTCGTCCTTTTTTACTGTCACGTTTAATTATATATTTATTAATTGCCGGTGAGACTTTTTAATAATATACACAATAACAATATTTAGAAAGAGAGGATTTTGTACAACCGGAGGTTGCTACATCACTAATAACTAGCTAGCAACCATTTGCGATATATTACATATGATTTTTATTATATGATTTATTAGTCTTAAATATATTTAATTTTATCATTAACTATATAGGGAAAAAAGAGTAACATTGACCAGTACATAATTATGTGATGTTTCAATTTAGTTTCGTTCAGTCGATAAATTGATTATTTTTCAATATTTAGTCAGTAATCTGTAGGATTGCTTGTTGGGTATGTCCTTCAACATTCGATAAGTCCATGCAGTTGAAATATTATAATATATTAAGAAACTAGGATTAAGTACTATACAAAATAGGCCAGTTTATTGATCCAAAATACTAATAACTAATTTAAGATATTTATTAGGTCTTTTGCTAGAGGCAAAGATATATTTCATAACATAAATATAAAATTACATGTAAAAAACAAATTGTATGGAACGTGACTCCCTCAATTGAATTCATGTAGCTGTCTCATTTTCAACCATTTATATCTTTGGCTTGACAACATACCCTTCTCATATTGATATATATATATATAATAATAATATAATTATAAAAAATAATTGCCCTTCTCCTATTCTGACAATATATCTATCAGCAAGCAGAAGAATCTCTTTCACCCAATGTTCAAGATTCCACTCACAAAGATTCCAAAAGCAACCACTGGTTCCCAACCAAATCTCTCTTCTTCTCTTTGATCCAAAACGATTTGAATTTCCTCGCAAATGAAGAAAAAAACTTACGCTGATTTGTTCAAACCACAGAAAAACATGGCCCCGCAGATCGTCGAAGAACGAGAAAGTGTTTTTAGCGTATCTGAAAACGGGTCGGGCACATCGGGCCTCAGCACGCCTTTCGGGTCCGATCTGGGCTCGTCCGGGACGTCGGGCAGCGAGGACGAAGAATTCATGGCGGAGCTCAGCCGGCAAATGGCGGAGTGCATGCTTGTTGAAGATGATGATCATGCACAGGATAGTAATACAGATGCTGCCTCTGTGTGTGAGGATTTTGAGGTCAGTATTTTTCCAATAAAATGATTTTTTTATTGAACTTCATGAACCTTTATATTTTCGACATATTTTCTAATATATCAATAAATAAAATAAATAAGATTTCATCAAAGGGTGTTTTTTTTTTTTTTTGCTGATAAAAAGGTTAGCTGGCGTTCTTAGATCAAGATTTCACTATTTTTATTTTGACATTAAATGGCACTTGCCAGCACTCCATATGTTTGAAATTGTCATATTAATTGATTGAATATTTAACTTATTGGTTAGATAACGAGGTTCGATCGTATGAATGTAGTAAAGAACTCTGGTTTCACAATTTACTTATTTATTTCGAGAGGTTGTATATTTTCCAACTCGAACCAGATAAATATTAGCTAAATTTTAAAAATCATATAAGTTGTTAATTATTGGTTTTGCGATCGTGCACAAACAGAAACTGTATATAGTTTATCACATGATATTCCATTATTAGTTGTGTTTGTGAGGGAAAAAATTAAAAATATAACTAATATACCATTATTGCACCATATATAGAGGATAGCAAGATCGTGTTAATCTTGGTCACAAGCGTGTGCCGCACACGCTTGAAAATTTTTACTAATACAATTTTTTTTATTTCCTAAAAATATTTGATCTAATCCACCAAAATTATGAAAAAATGACGCAAAACTGATCTCGTAAGTTGATATTATTTAAAATTTCGTTATACAATTAATTGCAATAGGCATACCAATCAAAGGATCGAAACCAAGAATCTGGTATTGGAGAAATGCGGGCCAAGTGCCACAAGCGGGTTCCGACCACGGGTCGGAATTATGCGAACTACAGAAGAAACGGGCAGGGGATTTGCGGGTCGGGAATGAAGGCCATTTTCCTTGATAAGTCCGGGTCCAATTACGGGTCGGGTGGGACCGGAGTTTTCTTGCCCCGTTTTTCCAATGACCCAACTCCGGAGAAGAAAAAGCCAGGTAAACCATCAAAAACTTTAATACGCGTTTTTGAGACGACTTTTTAATGATTTGGCATATTATACGTAATAGAGTTTGTCGCCGATATGTAAATATTTATTAATTATATAATAATATTAGCAAGATTAGTTCGAGATATAAGTAATTTGAATTAATTTTATGTTTTAAAAAAGAAATATCTTTCAGTCTACGCTTTAAAAAAATGTCCAACGTAGAGTACTCTAAAGATTACTTTTAGAGTGATTACTTTTATTTCCCTATCGTTTGGTTTCAAAATTTTGTGAAGTCACTTTTCTTTATCTTGTGTTAAAAAAAATACCCCTATTTAGACTCATCCAAGATACCGAGACTAAACCAATATCCACGCATAAAGTACCAAACATTCCTCCAAATTTTGGTACCTCTTCGAACTACCATAATTATGCCTTTATTCTCCGATTGTTTTGGTACCGGAATCACCTTTTTTTTTGTTTATTCGGAGTCGGGAGAGAGAATATACATTTTTTTTATATATAAACCAGAGGTTTCGTCTCAAACTCGTGATTTTTGTACCAGAGAAGTTAGGTATCGGCTTTTGAATCCTCTTTCACTATTCTTTTGCGTGATGAATCAACGTGATCAACTAGTAACATCTTAAATTCTTACTCAGGGATCTTTTTTTGGCTCATCCAAAATCAGATATACTGAGAAGATTTTGGCGTCGAACAGTAAGATTCTGACCAATTAGATACAGCCCAAAACATGTTCTCTGTTCTTTCAATAAAATGAACCTACGAAGACCAATTAATTAGAGAATGAGGGTTTTTTTTTTTCCTGATTACCTATTGTAGCACAGGAAGATATATATAATGTGTCCTGAAATTCGATATCATATTTCTATAAAAATGATTCAAGATTCCATTTAGTTTGGTAGTGAGTCGCAATCCACGGTTGTTTTGATGTGCAATATCCTCCTCAGAATCTTTTGAATGCTTACCAAAAGTGTAATAAATTTTTATATATATGAGAGTGCATCACCTCATACTGGAATCTTTCTGGTGGAATCCCACTTGTTTTGGCATTATTCTCATTACTGTACAGTGTAGGTATATTTCCGCCGACGAAATAATGAGCAATTAAAGAGGACCATGTGCATGGTCATCTTGAATCTTTCCCCCGAAAACGACTTTTATTTCATTTTTTTTAGTAAAAATAATGATAGAACCGTGTAGTGGTCGAAATTCGATCTAAGTATACTTCTTTTGTGTTCTTTGTCTTTTTGATGTAGCCTCCGATATATTGATACCGAATGATGTACTTTGGCCTCTCTTTTTTTTTTTACAAGTCTTGAATATCAAATAAAATAACTTTAGGGGTTGAGTTCATGATGACATAAGGGTAGTAAGTACAATGAAATATTAGTCAATCAAATAAAATATCTAGTTTGTCTATTTATAGGTTTTTCTACCATCGCCTGATTCCCACTCTTAAGGCATTTTTTAAAAATTCCAAGTACATCAATTTCGGCTCATGTGTGCACAGAGAACTAGTGGTTGAATTTATTAATTGACAGTGAATGATAACTTATTTGTCTACCTTTATGCACGTATAATGGTTTCGGTTCGATTTCGGTTCCAGTTTGCTCGACGGTTTTGATGCCGATGAGGGTTTTACAGACTCTCGAGCTCCATTTTAGCAGACTTTCGGACTCTTCTTTCCCAGTAGACAGTGGTCGGAGCCCTGGTTGCGGCGGTCAAGATTTGCCTTGGAGTCACTCCGATCTCGAAGGTGATGTTATGTTCATTTATAAAATTATGAAAGTTACTAATTAAGTCTAGCACGTCAGATAATGAAATAAATTGTTGTTTTAATATTGTATTTCAAATTAAAGTTTTTTTACTGTTCTTGACGTTGCAATTAAAAATCATGCATTTTCTATTTTTCATAAGATCAATGGAAACACCGGCTTGCCGATTGGATTCAGAATCTCTGTGGTCCTTGTTTTCAAATGTCTATCTATTCTTATTTAGTGACAATTTTTGTAAGGTTATAAATACAAATCAAGAGTTTATAGCTTTATAAAACTAAATCTGGTAATAACCTGTTATAATCTAGTGTTTCAAATTATACAATATTTTAATGTGACGTTTTGATCACTGATTATCTTACATTAACAATTTATGGTTCCATTTTTTTATTTTCCTCTTTAATTTAGATAACGTAAATATTTTCATTTTCAGATGCAAGAAATAGCCTAGTAATCCAAAAAAGTGATGATCCAAGACCCCAAAATCATCAGGCACATGAAGAGGAGATGCAGCTACCTCAAGAATGGACTTACTGACAATAATTTCCTTATATCAAGTCCATAAATAATAAAATATATAAATTAATGGTAATGCTTTTAGGTAGCTAGCTGGAGGGACAAGTTGCACATTAAGGCTCCGCTCGGTAGGTGGGATGTGATTGATAACGAATGATTAGTATGAATGATTATTTTAGAATGTTGTGGGATAAATAATTTATCAGATGTAGGTGCTTTTGTTTGGTTCGGTTTTTAACATAGGGATTACAAAATTGCTGAGTTACAAAATTACCGAAATGTCCTTCACATCATATGTGAAGTATTGTGAGTAGTATAGCCTGAAATTCAGTGAGTATACGGAAACATAACAGTATCCAAGAAAGACAACCAAAAATGAGGCTCAAATTAAAATTAGAACAGACAAACTCAAGAAAAACTAGAGTGCATTCATATGCAATAGAAAAAAGCTACACACACCAATGAAGACACCAATCTCTCACTCCACAATAGATAGGGGAATACACAAAAAAGTTAACAAAGGTCTTATCATTATTCAAATTCCGCTCATCCACCAATATAGTGCACCCATTTTTTTCCCAATCTCTTCTACATTTATCAACATCACTCCTCGATTCATCTACCACATTCTTCAAAATCCAGCTCCTGAGATCATGGAAAGATGGGCCAATAGCCCCAACACCCTGAGAGGCAATCGCATCAACCATTGGCTTAAAAAAAAAAGAGTTTACAGCATCCGCAGGTAACCCCACATCGAAGAAAAACCGTCCCACTGCCATGTAAAATGGATCGCTGGTCTTCTTTGTTTTCATAGCTTCGGAACTATCAAACGCAACAATAGCATTAGAATTGTTCACATCAGGCGCTTTCCTAATCCTGCCTTTCTTCTTTCTGCCACCTAAACTGCCGCTGGCAATATCTTCTCTGCTCGAATATACATCCACATTGTGCTCAAGCAATTCAGGCACGGGAAGCAAATACATGTCAGTCTTCAAATCATAGTTATTGCTTAATGGATCGACAACACTGGTCCCTGGATTATCATGACTAGAAGTCTCCTCTGTAAGCTTCTGTTTCTTTCTCTTCTTTGCCGCAACCCCATTAAGCTCTCGAGCATCTGGAGTCGTACATCAGGTAGAACTCTTAAGCAAGTAGCCGCATTCCCTTTCTGGCACGCGAGGTGTTCTTTGTTCCTATGAATCCCACCACCCTTAAAAATTTTATCACAGTATATACACTTGAGTTGAACTTTATCCCCAATCTTGTACATTTGGCAATGCTTCCAGGCTGGGTCATGTTTTTGCGGAGTCACCGCTACCGGCTCCAAATCAGAAGCCATTTCACATGAAGATTCTACCTTTATAGAAAATAACATAAATCACTTTCTGGGCAGCCACTATTTCTCCTCCCCACTACCAAAACATGAAACGAAAATTCCACAGAAGACAGAAATCTTGAAATGAAAAAAAACCCCACATAATTCTAAATTATGTACACGACGGCGCTTCCTTTCTTAGGCAATGAAATCAACGGCCCAGCGCAGGCGTTCCACAACTCCATACACACCACCGACGATGGCGTTTTGACCAAATCCTAGATCGCTTAGGCCGCCGACGATGAAGGAGAGACGGAAAGCGACACCGTTTCATCTTCAGTGATGACGGTATTCAAATCGATTAATTCGCACATCATACTCGAGCCCTAAACAACCAAAAACACAAAAAACAGAAAATCCTTCAGTTGCTGCAAATTTCTAGAAGCCGAGCAGTGTAACTGAGAACAGGGGTAAAATGGCGACATCTCTCAAATTTCATTCCAAACAGTCACCAAGGACTAGTAATACCTTCTAATTCAAAAGGAAAGTTAATCAGGCATTATGCGCTGGAATAGTAGCCAATCATCCGTTCGAGGATTCGACAGAATTGTGCAATCGGCGAATCAAACGCAGGAGAGTTTAGCAATCCTTGTCAATCAGTCCTACCAAACACAGCGTAAGAATAATCTAGTCCTTTTAGGATAAGATGTCTTATAATAAAAAATAATAGCTAGCCGTAGTTCAGTAGCTTTCAATTACATTAAAAGGTTGGGGTCGGAATTTTAGTAAGTTAGAAGATGAATTAAGAAACCCAAGTTGTATGTATATAGTCCAAGTTGTATGTGTATATATATACTTTATAAGTCGTCCTTATGTAGATGTGGATGGTTGGTTGATTGTTTAAGCAAACCTATTCTATTGGAGAATTGTATTCATTTTCTTTTCAATAATAGAAAATATCAAGTAACACACACACACAAACAAACATATATATATATATATATATATATATACAGCACCGATACAGTGGGCTCCTACAATTGGCGCGCGCGTGGGCGCCCG
>KV005074.1:11365-21907 GCA_001598015.1 Dorcoceras hygrometricum
ATATGTGTTGAAAGGACCGTACTATACGCTAACCACGACCAACTGGTTCTTGCAGGAACTATCAGTGATACCTAGGGGATCATGGGGCGATGTTGCTAGGCGCTTTACCATGATCCGATGGGTCAGTCCGAAATTGTGATTTCGGAGTCACAATGGTTGTGGGCCCACGGCTAGCTGTATCCCTGAACCATTGAGGGTCACACAAGTACTGGCTTCACGATTCCCGCACGGAATTTGAGCTCAATGTGTTGAGCATAGGAGGAAGAATTTAGGGAGTGCGACTTCCTAAAAGTCAACAGGGGTCAAATTGAGATTTCCCAAAGTTGAGGGCTAAACTGCTATTTTGGTCTAGGTGGTCTGAAAAATTGTTTTCACATCATAATACTCAGTTTTGGAAACTGTATTGATCGGTCCGATCTGATCGACGATCAGGATAATGATGAAGCCACGGTGATGGAAATTAACCTAATGTTCATATGGACCTGGGCCTGACCCAAGTCCACTGGGCCGGTTCAAGCCCATCACTTATTTATTAAATTAGACCAAGGGCTACAACTAGAACATACTTGATACAACCCTAGCCTCCAAGTAGCCGCCCCACCCTCTCCTCCACACCTCGCCACCGCCGACCTCCCCTAGCGTCGGCCCGCCTGCCGCCGCCGCCGTTGCCCGATTTTCACGTGGTCAGACTTGTTTCAATCACGTCGACGAGGAGATCCCGTTCGTGCCAAATTCATCAGGCCTTCTAGTGCAGGCTGACGAAGGAGTCGTGTTTCCGGTCGTGGACCTGATTAAGGAGGATCTACCGCCGCCTACCTTGAAGAGCCAGATTCCCTGTGAATTTGGTTGGAGCCAGGCGCCTAGACGCCAGCAAGGTGACACTCAATAAAACGTCCTATGTATGATTTATAGAATATATTTTATGTATTGAACGCTTTTCGGGGCAATTTTTAAACTTCCGCTGCGCTCCCGGGAAACGGGATCAGGATCCGCCATTGTCGCCAACAAAGATAGTTACTGTTCATTTATTCAACAACAGTTACTGTTCATTTCTTCAACAGATAATGAAATTCCAGAATTTGATTCCTTATTCATTTCCGCTTCAATTCGAAAGAATTATTTGATTCAATTGATTTGATTTGACAGCTTTTATTCAGTTTTCATTTTCGCAAGTTTTACAGAGAAATCTCTTGAAGTTTCAGAACATCATTAGACAAATGAAAAACCAGTAATTCGTACAAGAGAGAAAGAAAACAGATTTTAAGAAAGAAAAGAAAGAGCAGAACGATGTTTTAGAAAATGTTTTTTAAGTTATGAAAACAAAAAGGGTCCCAGAGGAAGGGTGAGTGCGCGGCTGACGAACCGTGCACCCTTTCAACCAGAGGAAGATCAGGTTTACATATCGACGGTTCTGTACGCCCCTTCACCATGAGACATAGTGCTAAGAGACTGATATCAGGAGTTTGATCAAACGAATAGGACCAAATGTTTAAAAGTGTTGTCATAATTTCAGAAAATAGAAAGAAGAGCGCAAGTGTGATTTTAATCACAGCTCTAGAGTATGTTTAAAGAAAATGTTTTCGGAACTCATATATGTTTATGCTTTCAGTTTCTATCAGATATCTCAGATATGTTATTGCGCTTGTTCATTCTAAAGCGTATTCAGATTCCAGTTACAGTATCAGCTTCTATTGCATGATTTTGTTATTCCAGATTTTACCTGCTGAGCCTTTGGCTCACTAGTTTTCATTTAGTGTAGGTAATGATCAGTAAGGAGCTGGATGGAGAGTGGCTGGTTGGACAGTGGAGTTTATCGTGGACATATTCCGCTGTTCTTTTCCGACTTTGTTTTGTTGTACAGAAACTTCAGTTGTGGTGTTATTGTATTATAACAGATTCCTAGTTCAATTGAACAATAGAAATACGTTCAGACTTCTATTTATACTTATTTCGAATTTCTATCAGATGTTGTATTAGTTCCGCGTATGTTATTGCGTTCGGCTAGGGATCTAGTTTTGTGTTGATATACACCCTTAAAGCTGATTTCTTTCCTTATCCTGAAAAGTGTTTATCAGATTTTGGTATTACTTCCGCTCACGTCATTGTTTCGTTCGTTTCGCATTTCAGCAGCAATGAATTGTGTTTATTCCAATTTAGTCCAGAATTTTAGTAACGACTTTATGTTTGTCAAGATTGAAATTTTTGGGTCTTTCAATTCGAACCCCAAATTTCTAAATTTCTTTTGAGAAAAGTCCGGTCGTTACCTGACATGTCTTTGATTTTCCTTCACGAGTGTTGTTTGACACTGGCGCATCGCATTCGTTTATTTTTTATGCATTTTTGGTTGAGCATGGTCTGCATACCATTTCTTTGCGCGATGTTGTGTATGTTTCTACTCCTGGAGGCGTGAGCCTGTTCTCCCAGGGAGTTTTGCTGGATTGTGTTCTGAGGTTTTGCGAGCATGTGTTGATAGCGAATTTGATTCATTTGATGTTGTGGGATTTTGACTGCATTGTATGAATGGACGTGTTGTCTAATTATAGGGCCTCCGTGGATTGTTTCCATGGGATCGTGCGTTTTACACCTCAGACCGGTGAGAAATGGAATTTCTACGGTGCTGACTCTCAGTCGAAGATTCCGTTAGTCTCATTGATGGAGATGTTCAGCTTGTTGTCGGTGGAGAAAGCTGGTTTTATGATTTATGCGTTGGATACATATTCTTCTTCGCATGTGCAGCTCAGCGACGTTCCTGTGGTGCGTCATTTTCATATGTGTTTCTAGAGGATATTCCTGGTTTTCTTCGGCAAAGGGAGATTGACTTTAGCATTGAGTTGGTGCCTGGCACAGCTCCGATTTCACGTGCACCATATCGTTTAGCGCCTGCTGAGTTGAGAGAGCTCAAGGTGCAACTGGATGACTTGCTGGAGAAAGGTTTTATCAGACCTAGGATGTCGCCGTGGGGAGCGCATATTTTGTTTGTCAAGAAGAAGGATGGCACAATGATAATGTGCATTGACTTTCGTCAGATGAACAAAGTTACTGTTATGAATAAGTAACCCGTTGCCGAGGATCGACGACTTGTTTTACCAGTTGCAAGGCTCTGCTGTATATTCGAAGATCGATCTACGTTCAGGGTACCATCATTTGAGAGTTAGAGATCAATATGTCGCGAAGACTGCTTTTCGTACTAGGTACGGGCATTTTGAGTTTCTGGTAATGCCTTTCGGGTTGACCAATGCTCCTGCAGTCTTCATGGATTTGATGAACCGAGTCTTCCGCGAGTTTATAGATCAGTTTGTGATAGTGTTTTTCGACGACATCTTGGTGTATTCAAAGACACCTTTGGAGCACAAGGAGCATTTGAGAGTTGTTCTTCAGACGCTGAGGGACTCGCAGCTGTATGCTAAATTCTCTAAGTGCGAGTTCTGGTTGGATCGTGTAGTGTTTCTGGGTCATGTGATTTCAGCCGACGGGATTTCGGTGGATCCTAGCAAGGTTGATGCAATTCTGATGTGTCTGAGGTTCGTAGTTTCTTAGGTCTGGCTGGCTATTACCATCGATTTATAGAGCGTTTCTCTAGAATAGCTAGGCCGATGACTCAGTTGACTCAGAAAGACAAGCGGTTCGTTTGGACTGAGAAATGCGAGAATGCTTTTCAATTGCTCAAGGAGAATTTGACTACTGCGCCTGTGTTTGCTTTGCCATCTTGTTCAGGTGGTTACGTCGTGTGTTCCGATGCTTCGCTCAATGGATTGGGCTGTGTGTTGATGCAACATGTATGAGTCATTGCGTATGCCTCGCGGCAACTGAAACCGCACGAGACTCGATACCCAGTTCATGATCTGGAGCTTGCAGCTGTGGTCTTTGCGTTGAAGATTGGCGCCACTATCTGTATGGCGAGAAGTTTGTGGTATATTCGGACCACAAGAGTTTGCAGTATCTGTTTTCGCAGCCTGACTTGAATATGAGACAATGTAGGTGGATGGAGCTGTTAAAGGATTTTTATTGTGAGATCAACTACCAGCCTAGGAAAGTTAACGTAGTGGCTGATGCGTTGAGCAGGAAGGCTCCGGATAAGATGCTTGCGTCGTTGTATATTTCTAAGGACTGTGAGCATCTCAGCACTACTGGTTGGAGGTTTTACCCTACTGAGGATTATGTGGTGGTTTCTTATTCAAAGTGGAGCCACAGATTTTTTCAAGTACTAGAGCGGCTCAAAGGACAGATCCTTCCATCCCCGAGTTGAAGTTTAAGGTCAGGGCTGGACAGCTTGAAGACTATTCTGTTTTGTCTGATGATTGTTTGCATTTCCGTGGTCGGTTGGTTGTGCCCAACCTGATAGATCTTCGGCAGGAGATTCTTAGAGAAGCGCACTGTATTAGACACAGTGTTCATCCTGGTGCACGGAAGATGTACCATGCGTTGAAGCCGCACTTCTGGTGGGCTGGTTTGAAGAGTGACGTTGATGGTTTTGTCACTCGTTGCTTGAACTGTCAGATGGTTAAGGCAAAAAGGATGAGACCTGGTGGTCTGTTGCAGAGTTTGGAAGTGCCCCAATGGAATTGGGAGCACATAGCAATGGATTTTGTGAATCATTTGCCTCGTTCCAGCAGAGGTTGTGATGCGATTAAGGTTGTTATCGATAGATTTTCGAAGTCTGCACATTTTATTCCCTATGGTATGACGTTTTCTTTGAAGAAAATGGTGAAACTGTACGTGGATTTTGTGGTTAGACTGCACGGTGTGCCTGTTTCGATTGTTTCTGACCGAGATCCAAGGTTTACTTCCAGGTCTTGGAAGAGTTTGCAAGCAGCTTTGGGTACCAGATTGGCTATGAGTACCGCATATCACCCCCAGACAGATGGTCAATCTGAGAGAACTATCCAGACGTTGGAGGATATGTTAAGAGCTGTTGTGATGGATTTTGGTGGTAGCTGGCAAGACGCGTTGTCTTTATTTGAGTTTTCTTACAATACAGCTACCAAGTGACGATTGGTATGGCACCGTTCGAGGCTTTGTATGGCATAAAGTTCAGATCGCCAGTATGTTGGGAAGAAGTGGGGGAGAATCAGCTGTTTGCCCCAGATTTTGTGCATCAGATGAAGGATCATGTGGATCTTATTCGACAGCGGATGAAAGCTGCCTAATCGCCAAGCCAGTTATGCGAATAAGAGGCGTCGACCTCTAGAGTTTCAGGTTGGTGATCTCGTTTTCCTTAAAGTTTCTCCTTTCAGAAGTGTTATGCGCTTTGGACACAAGGGAAAGTTACGGATCCTAGATAGAAAAGAGAAATAGTTGAGGAATAAAACCATTCCTTTGGTAATGGTGCAATGTAGCAAACATGGTAGGGAAGAATCTACCTCGGAGCTAGAAGAGAAGATGCAGCGTGAGTGGCCGCATCTATTTGAATAGATGTTGTATCATATTTTCCAGTAGCCGTTAGTTTTTGGTTGTTCTCTTTTCCCTAGTTGTTGTTTGTTGTTTGCTCAGTTATCTTGAACTCTTGGTTGTGAGTTCAGTTGTTTCCCCGAGTTTGATTTCGAGGAAGAAATCGTGTTTTAGTGGGGGAGAGATGTGATACCTGTGTTTTCGCACCCTTCCTTTGGTAATGGTGCAATGGAGCAAACATGGTAGGAAGAAGATACCTGGGAGTTGGAAGAAAAGATGCAACGTGAATGGTCGCATCTGTTTGCGTGAGTGTTGCATCAGATTTAGTAATTGTTTGCTCAGTTATCTTGAACTCTTGGGTTCAGTTGACTTGTTCCTGGACTTGTTGATTTCGAGGACGAAATCATGTTTAGTGGGGGAGAGATGTGAGACCTGTGTTTTCGTAATCAGGTGTTGTTTGGGTTTGGACCAGCTGTTGGTCGATGTGCTTGGTGTAGCCATCGAATTTTCCTAAGTGTTAGAATCAGCAGTAGTAGTAGGAATCAGCCGTTGAGTGATCGCGTCAGCTGTTGGTATTTCAGTAGTTGTGTTTTGGTAGGAAGCAGCAGCAGTGCTTCGTTAGATTTCAGTTGTTGGTGTATAGCGCCTATCCAGCTGTTGCGAGAGACCAGCTGTTGCGAGTGATCTGCTGTTGGTATGTTAGTTGCGATGATCAGCAGAAAGCGCTAAGAGACTCTGAAGCGACGACGTTTTGTGAACAAGAACCAGCTGTTGGTTTTGTTAGCGTGTTTCTTAGCGGCTATCAAAACTAGGTCGTTTTGAAAGGTTGGAACGACAGAGTTTTGAGTGGAGCGCTTTGTACCAGCTGTTGGTTATGATAGACATCAGCTATTGAGAGATTTGGTGCGTTTTTTTATTCAGCAGCTGGTTTGTTGATCAGCTGTTGGTAGCGAGGTGACGTGTTCCTCTGCGACGTCGTTTGATTAAGTTGGTGCGACGCCGTTTAGCCTTGTCGTTGTTTGAAAGATCAGCTGTTGGTTAGATCATCTGTTGGTTAGCGATCAGCAGTGGCTATTGGGCGACGTCGTTTTGTTTAGTTGTTCGCTGTTTAGAGATAGGCAAAAGCTGGTGCGAGATTCAACTGCTGGTTGATATAAACAGCGATGGCGACTGTTTTGTCGGTGAAATATGTTCTTGATTCTGTCAGCTATTGACAAGTGTATTTAATAGAGGACTTAGCTGCTGTTCTCTATTATTGGTTCCCCGATAATTAGAAATATTTCCTTCGTTTCCAAAGCTTGTCGCGATATCCTAGTTACTGTTAACCGTAACATTATCCGTCCTAATTTTTGGTGGTTTACAACTCCGACGAGAGTGAAAGTGGTAGCGTTGGACTCCTCTCGCTAAGGCGCTTCGTTCAATACCTCTTTAGAAGGCTTTGGAGGAGTTGGAAGAGGATCGCAGGATCGCTAAGACATCTCCCTTGTGTAGTTTGTTAGCATAAGCGTTTCTGCCGTGCCGGTAGTTCGTTGGGGTATGTGAGAATTCTACCTTTAAGCTTTGTTAGCGTTTCTGCCGTGCCGGTAGTTCGTTGGGGTATGTGAGAATTCTACCTTTAAGCTTTGTTAGAGCTTTTCGTTAAGTTAGGAAGGTAGATAAGCGCTGGTGGAGTTGTAGCTCCCAGCTGCTGTTGTTTCGTGTTTCGGCTTTTGAGCAGTAGCTTGTGTTGATTTAGCAGGTGACAGATCTGTGTTACTTGGACTTTGTTGTAGCAACTGTGTGTGGAAATTGTAGCTCAGGAGTTGGTGAGGTACGGATTTTGAGCTTGTATTACGGCTGGAATTGGCATGGATATTATGTGTTTGCTGTGTATGCATTGCATTGTTGTTTATGTGCTGGTTTAACTGTTGCATTGCATACGCATTATCATTCTCATTCAGATGTTGTAGCCATGTCCTGTTGTTATTGCTATTCTGTTCTTACCAGATTTTTAGGGCGAGCGGCAATACCGCACTCTGATCTCCCTCTGGTATTTATTAGCCACCATGCACCGAGTGGTTAACTACCACAGTTCATGGTTTGGGCAACAGCAGGTTGAGTTGTTGATGCATATGGTATTTCGGGTGTGGTGTAAAGATGAGCGGGTAATTCCCGTATGCTTGTACACACACCAATGGCCACTAACCTTTCTTCGCAGAATTTGTTATCAGCTGTGGTGCTGTGCTTGAATTCCTTGGCTCCTTGTTCAGTTGTAGCCTTCGACTGTGGTACTGTTCTTCATGCATAGCATCTGCATCTTATCTTTTGCTATTCATTGCTGTTTTATAATTGATCTCAGTACTGGGGTTTGACCCCGAGGTCCCTCTGGGGCTGTTGTGTTGTTTGCCTGTTTGTTTCCAGGTATCCCAGGTTTTACAACTGCACGTGGTTTTAACCCAACTGGAGGTGCCCCAGGAGGTAGTTAGAGAGTCCCAGTTATGTATATTAATTATATGCACTGGTATCACCGCGGGTGGAATGTCCCGGGTGATTCTTAGATCTATATAGTTGGCAGTCTATCAGTACTTGTGTTGTATTCAGCCGTGGGGCAATCGTTGTACTTGACTGTTTGTGGTGCTGTGGATTTATAAAACTGGGATTATTTTGAGTATTGTTGTATTTTAAATTATGTTATCTTTCTGTCAGGCCAAAAGAAAATATTTTAACCACTTTTTAGTAGCTTCCGCTTGTGTCTGCGTGGTTTTACTCTGATGTGAGCACGAGGCCTGAAAATGCAGCATAAAATCATAAATAAATCATATAAAATGGCATGTAATTATCAAAATATTTTCCCCTAGTCATGCACTCATTTCTACGTAGTCAGGAAATTTTACACGGAGTCTTCGAGTACAACAAGATGTCATCGATAAACACAATCACAAACTGATCGATGAACTCTCGAAAGACTCGATTCATCAAATCCATGAATCAAAATATTTTCCCCTAGTCATGCACTCATTTCTACGTAGTCAGGAAATTTTACACGGAGTCTTCGAGTACAACAAGATGTCATCGATAAACACAATCACAAACTGATCGATGAACTCTCGAAAGACTCGATTCATCAAATCCATGAAAACTACAGGGGCATTCGTCAAACCAAAAGGCATAACCAAAAACTTATAATGCCCGTACCTCGTATGAAACACAGTCTTCGCAACATCTTCCTCTTGAATACGCAACTGATGGTACCCCGAACGTAGATCGATCTTCGAATACACGTCGAACCCTGAAGGTGATCAAACAAGTCATCGATCCACGGCAAAGGGTACTTATTCTTCACCATATCCTTATTCAGTTGCCGAAAGTCTATACACATCCTCATTGAACCATCATTCTTCTTCACAAACAAGATAGTAGTTCCCCACAGTGACATGCTCGGTCGAATAAAACATTTCTCCAGCAAGTCACTAAGTTGTACCTTTAACTCCCTCAACTCAGCTGGCGCTAAACGATAAGAATTTCGCGAAATCGGAGCTGTACCAGGTAACAACTCAATGCTGAAGTCGATCTTCCTTCTCGGAGGAAAGCCAGGAATCTCCCCGGGAAACACATCAGGGAAATCTCGAGTAACGGGGATACGTCCAAAGCATAGATCATGAATCCAGCATTCTCCAATGCCATTAGGCTAAAAATACTCCATAAGAGAGACCAAAGGAATATTGGACTGGGAATCGTGGCCATTCCATTTCTCGCCAGACTGAGACCAAAACATACAATGCCATGGAAACAATCCACGGTGGCCCTAAAATTCAAAAACACGTCCATTCCCACAATGCAGTCGAAATCCCACATCACTAACCAAATCAGGTTCGCTACTAACATATTCTTACCAAATCTAAGAATGTTATTAAGATAAAATTATAAGTTTTGGTCATAACAAAATAAGACTAAGAACTGATCTTAAATATTTGCAGAGGATTTCAGATTTCGTGACGTCATAAAATTGTATTGAAGATTTCAGATTCGGGAGTTCTGAGTTAATTTGCGTTGAAATCTGTGTTGACTATTTGGGAATTAATCAGAACTGGGCAGAGTTAATTATTCAAAGATTTAGATTTCTGTTATCGGGTTGATACTTTCTAATCAGATTCGGGTATTTGTATCAGTTGAGTATTCGGGTCGGTTAATTCAGATATCTGGTCAGGTTTTCAGAGTTGAAAGTATTCAGACGTGATTCAGAGGTTTCAGTAACAGACTCCGTTATATAGACTCAGAAAGTATTATTTTGATTTGAGAATACAAACAGACTCGACACTAGTTACTTCAGATATCAGCATTTCAGATTTCGTTACAGAGCAAGCAGAGTACATCAGTTTTGAGATTATCAGAATTGTTTGATTTTGACTTTGGAACAGTATACTTTCAGATGTCGCCAAGCATTCAATTTTGACAAGAGTTACGGAGATATTTCATATATGATGGAAAAATGAAAAGAGAGTCTATAGAACTTCACGAAAGGAAAATATTTCAGACTTCTCTATCAAAACAGAAGTGAACCTCGTGTTAGAGTAGATGCCCAACTAGCCAACTTGTGGCGTGTGGGTTTATAGACTCTTGTATGAAACAATCTTTATATATGATATTCGCATTTATCTATATGGCGTTCTTTACTTTCATTGTGTGTATAATGATTAACAATTGCGTTGAGTAAGACCTAGAATACACTAAAGTGTATGTTAGATGTGATAGTGGGTATGACGGCTATCATGAAACACATCTAATATTCACTGTGTATTCTGAACATGTTCCTAGTCGATTGGGCCGTCAAAATGAGGATAAGGCCGCCCGAGTTCGAGACTAGTATCTACGATGCGAAGTACCATGTTTCATTGGTAGGGAACATTGTGATGTTCTGAGCATGCAGATAGATAGTGACCTGGTGATCTATCGAACTACCCTCGTTCGGACTTTCCAAGTGGTTATCATTTGTCGAGCGGATAAGTCCGAGGTCTTGGTTGTACTTATTAGTCCTCACGACTCCAAACGACATTGAGACTCTACATGATAGGCGTCTCACTTTGACCCGTTTGCTGACTCACTTGGGGTCATAAGGCGTCGGGATTGGGTGAGACCCCGATGCATGTAGGATTCGATGCATCGTTGTCGAGGATT
>KV005074.1:29686-46800 GCA_001598015.1 Dorcoceras hygrometricum
GGTCATTTTGCACTGGGGTTCTGAAAAATGGTTTTTTCAGATCATAGTATTCAGTTTTGGAAACTGAGTCGATCCGTCCGATCTGATCGGCGATCGGAGTTACGATGAAGTCTCGGTGATGGGGATGAACCGAATGTTCATCCGTTGGACCCGGGCCCGTTGGGCCGGATCCAAATCCATCACCAAGTTTATTTAATTAGACTTAACTTCATTATGAAAAAATAATTAGAAAAACCCTAACCCTAAAACTCCATGTGGCCGCCGCCCCTCCCTCCTCTCATAAGTCGCCGCCGCCTCTCTTCGTCGGAAAATTGTTTCCGGCCAATTTTGACGAGGAGAATCCGTCCGCGCCGATCTCGTCAGGCCTTCTAGTGCAGACTGATGAAGGAGTCTCGTATCTGGTCATGGACCGGATTGACGTTATCTACCGCCGCCTACCATGAAGTGCCGATTTCCTCGAGAAACTGGTCGGAGCCAGGCACGAGTTGCCAGCAAGGTAGCCATCTAAACACCTTATGAATGTCATAGATCTGTTTATTGTTTTGAAACTGTATTGATCGTCTCCCGGCAATTTTTGTTATTCCGCTGCCTCGCCGAGAGGCGTGATCCGGATCCGCCGTTGGCACCCCAACACCTAGAACCACTCGAAATGTTATAAAAGTATTATTTGAGGAGAATCAACGGTCACGATTTAATCATATAAATGCCTGGAACTAAGGAGACAAGATCAGAGCTATTTTGAGTAAAATTGCACAATACACAGATTGATTGATACGATGATTACCATCTTTGGTATATAAGTCAATTCAGCCCTGACAAGTGCAGTTACCTTTTGCATGGTAATAATGGGGCATTAATGCTATGATAAGATGAAGATATGCAAAGGAGCTTATCTCTACTGGCCACATTTATTGATCGTTGAAGACAAAGAGTATAAAAGGCTGAAGAATTCAAATGAATAAGTCTTCTGGCTCTTCTGCTCCTCTCCGATTTCAGTGATTCACAACGATTATTCTTTTTTATCAAAAAGCTCTAAAATACTCACTGGAACCTTTCATTGCAAAAATATTCTATGTCCAGTACTACAACTCGAAGAACATTCAAGTTCAGCCTTCATAGTTTTAACCTTCGAGTTATCTTCTGGTGTACATTTGCAAACAGTTCTTGTTGATAAAAGAACCAGAAGATCTACAGTACTCAATATCAATGTATTTCATTGTAATATTCATCCTTGAGGCTGTAAACGAACTTGCTGTGTGAAGCAGTTCGAAAAATCAATTTATTTGTATTTCAGCAGTTGTATCTGCGTTAGTTGGAGATTTCTAGGAGTTCATCTTGAGCAAGGCTCGGTGAGTGGGTGTAGACAGAAGCTGTGTATCTCAAATTCTTCTGGTGGAACCTTCCTGCAAAGGAAGAAGGGGAGACGTGGGATTTGATATCCGAACTTTCAGAAACAAATCTCTGAACTCCATACTTTACTTATCGCATTTATTTACATTTTCACTATTCACTGATTTATTGGCTTATTTCCGCACAACTACTGTTAGTCGAGAAATTAGATTTGTAACTGAGATACCTCAGATCTGGTAACACAGATCTGAGTTTAGCTAGGCGCTTGTAAAATTTGTTTTAAGGTTTCGAAAATTAAAATCCATAGGAGTTCATTCAACCCCCCCTTCTGAAATCCTAAACCTATTTTCGATCCATATTGATCCTATCAATTGGTATCAGAGCCTGCGCATCTCAGTTATTGAATAGTCTGTCATTTACGATTGATATATTTCAATATGTCTAACTCGCACAACAAAATTCCTATGTTTTCGTAGGAAGACTATGATGATTGGAAGATAAGGATGCAAGCGCACTTGGCAGCACAAGATGATGATATGTGGTCGGTGATTACAGATAGACCCATAAAGATAAGGAAGGCAAACACTGCTATAGACATATCTGCTGGAGCACCAGAATGGGTAGAAAATAGAATATATGAATACACTACTGAGGAGAAGAAGAAATCAAACTTGGACAATGTGGCACGAGATATTCTGTATAAGACGCTGGATAAAAACATGTTCAGCAAAATCAAAACATGTGCCACAATGAAGGAGATTTGGAGAAGCTGATTCAAATCTGTGAGGGAAATGATGAGACCAAGGAGAATAAATTTACGGTTGCACAGCAGAAGTATGAGTCAATGAAGATGCGAGATGGAGAGACCATGGCTGAGTTCGATGAAAGATTCAGTGCTGTCGTAATAGAGCTTACAAGTTTGCGCAAGGAATACAGCAACCGAGAGTTGGCACTTAAAGTGATGCGAGCGCTCAGCAAAATCAAAACATGTGCCACAATGAAGGAGATTTGGAGAAGCTGATTCAAATCTGTGAGGGAAATGATGAGACCAAGGAGAATAAATTTACGGTTGCACAGCAGAAGTATGAGTCAATGAAGATGCGAGATGGAGAGACCATGGCTGAGTTCGATGAAAGATTCAGTGCTGTCGTAATAGAGCTTACAAGTTTGCTCAAGGAATACAGCAACCGAGAGTTGGCACTTAAAGTGATGCGAGCGCTGCCCATGGAATGGGATGTAAAGGTGATGGCTATTCGAGAGTCTAAGGACCTAAACAAATTGGAGCTTCATGATCTGTTCGCAAATTTGAAGGCGTATGAGTTTGAATTAGAAACAAGATCTGAGGCAGGACCATCGACATCTCAACCAACTAAAGCTTTAGAGGCAATGACATCTGAACAAAGCTCACTGATCAAATATGTCGAACAACTCAGCAATGATGCAATGTCCCTCTTCGTCAAGAAGTTTGGGAAATTCCTGAGAAGATCCTATAACCCTTATTTTTCTTACAATAATGCTAACAAATCTGAAAAATTATCTACTGATATGAATTGTTACAACTGTGGTCATCCAGGTCACTTTGCCGCAGATTGTAACAGGACAAATAAAGAGAACAAACCCAAAAGAGATGAGAAGAAGGACGATAGATCCAAGGAAATATCAAAGGAGAGAAGGATGAGGACAAGATCTGACAAAAGATCCAACAGAAAGAATGATAGAAAAGCTTGTTGCAGAAGAAAGCAACAAAAACTGGGCAGATTCAGATTCCGATTCTTCATCCAATAGCTCTTCATCAAGCGATAGTGAACAGGAGGAAGTTCATTGAGTGATTTGTTCAGAACCAACAAAGACGTGGTTCTGAGAAGGTCAAATCTGAATGGAGAAAGGTTCAGCCCCGAAGAGATCTAAATGGTCAAAATACCAAACCAAAACTCAACAGATCTCACCATATTCCTGCACACACCCTTATGGACTTTCATACTGGGAAAACTGTTAAGGTAATTCAAGTATGGGTCCCGAAAGGGATAATCCGATCTGGACCCAAGTAAAATTGGGTACCAAAATTTGTTTTCGTGTTTGCAGGACAACAGGTACAAGGCTAGAGATGAGTCAATTATATGACCTTGATAGTGGCTGTGCACGACACATGACTGGAAGCCCAAAGCTACTAACAGATGTGATTCCTCACAAAGGATCAAAGATCGTTTTTGGTGATAACTCACATGGTAACACTGTGCGTAAGAGTAAGCTTACCCATGGTAACATTTCAATATCTGAAGTCTTAGTCGTTGACAATTTGCACTATAATTTGATTACCTTAAGTCAGCTATGTGATAAGGGTTATATAGTTAACTTTCAAAAACACACATGCACAGTTCAGAGTCCAAATTGTCTTACTGTCTTGGTAGGTAAAAGATCTGGGAATACCTACATTATCAATTGATCAGAGAAAATGAGATCTGAACAAATCTGCCTCGCAGGTGACTCTTCCAAGAGTTGGCTATGGCATCAGCGAATGAATCATTTAAACTTCAAAAGACTTTCCAAATTGAGTCAACATGAACTGGTTTCTGGTATGCCCATAATCAATTTTTCTAAGGACAAGATCTGTGCCGCATGTCAGCTTGGTAAACAATTTCGTTCCACTTTTAAAAAGAAAGGCAGTAAACGTTCTTCCCGAAGCCTAGAGCTTTTACATATGGATCTTTTTGGTCCTATTTTCGTAACTAGATTTGGGGAACTAACTACACCCTAGTAGTTGTTGATGATTTTACAAAATTCACTTGGGTGTTGTTTTTAAAATCAAAATACGATACCGCTGACCAACTGATTTGGCTTTTAAAACATTTACAAAATGACAGATCTTGTACAGTCAATCGGATAAGAAGGATCGTGGTACTGAGTTTTTAAATAAAAAATTATCTTCTTATCTGGATGACATTGGGATAAAGCATGAGCTTTCTGCAGCTAGAACTCCTCAACAGAACGGGCTGGTTGAGATGATAAACCGTACTTTAAAAGAAACTGCTAGATCTATGATTGCTTATTCCAGTATCTCTAAAAAATTATGGGCAGAAGCAGTTAACAAAGCTTGCTACACTCAGAACAGATCTATGATTAATAAGTTGTAAGACAAAACCCCATATGAGATCTGGAATGGCAATAGACCTGATATTTCATATTTCAGGGTGATTGGGTGCAGTTTAATTCATAATAATGGTAAGAAGCATCTAATAGCTTTTGATGCTAAATCTGATGCAGGTATATTTCTAGGATATTCAGCTGTTAGCAAAGCATATCGAGTATTCAACAATCGAAGTCTGATAGTTGAAGAATCAGCACAAGTTGTCTTAGATGAGACAAGCTTCAGATCCAACTCACCTGCGAGCCTCAATGATTTGTGTACACGTCTAGAATCATCCAGCCTTGATGACTCAGATGATAACGTACCAAAACAAAGATACTCAGCAGAGATGCAACCAGTGCTGGACACACCGCATGACAACGCTCAAACAGATCTGACAGGTAACCCAGTGGTTGCTGATTTGAATAACATTGACCTGGGGCAGGATCAGATCTCATCAAGTGTTCCAGCTGCCGAAGCTCAAGAGACCAATGCTCAAGATGTTTCACAAACAGATCCCGCAACACCCCAAGTGACATTTGATGTACAAAATGCGAGCACATCTCAACTGGTTTCTGGATCAAATCTGGAACAAGGATCATATCAATTGACATCGAACAATCCAGAAGCGACCATCCAGCTAGACATCCAAGCGAACAAGGAGCAAATCCAATCGGATCTGATCTTCGGTGGAATAGAAATCATCCACCTGAGCAGGTCTTAGGTAACATTAATTCTCATGTTCGCACACGAGGCCAGCTTATGCATGATCATTTTGATTCAGCATTCATTTTGCATATAGAACCTAAGCAGATAGATGAATCCTTAGCAGACCCAAGCTGGATAGATGCTATGCAAGAAGAACTAAATCAGTTTAAGAGAAATAATGTTTGACAACTTGTACCTAGACCTTCTAATCATTCAGTGATAGGAACTAGATGGGTCTTTAGGAACGATGGAGTAGTAACAAGAAACAAAGCTAGAGTAGTTGCTCAGGGCTTTAGGCAAATGGAAGGTATAGATTTCGATGAAACCTTTGCACCTGTAGCCAGACTAGAATCCATTCGCATGTTCTTAGAATATGCTGCATATAAAGACTTTAAGATTTTTCAAATGGATGTTAAGAGCGCATTTCTTAATGGCATCCTAACTGAGTAAGTGTATGTTGCACAACCTCCTGGCTTCGTTGATCATACATATCCAAATCATGTTAACAAATTGGATAAATCTCTATATGTGTTGAAGCAAGCACCCAGAGCTTGGTATGATACACTGTCTAAGTTTCTTATTGAGCATGATTTCACTATAGGCACTGTTGCTAAGACACTATTTAATTTGTGAAATCTGATCATGTCATGTTAGTGCAAATTTATGTAGATGATATTATATTTGGGTCAACTAACCCCAAATTGTTCCAGAAATTTTCTAAGTTGATGCAGGACAAGTTTGAGATGAGCATTGATGGATCTGGATAACAGATACAGATCTGTGTTTTGAATTACACAAAACATGTTATTGTGTTACTAATATTTCTACTTAGTGTACAGATGTTAGCTGCAAATACAACAAGAAAAGTATCGAAGAAGACTGTTAAGAAGCAGAGTGTCCAGTCGTGAGAAGCAAAGAGTTTATCAGTCGCAAGCTACAGTGATTCAGTCGCAAGCTACAATGAATTAGCCGCAAGCTACAGTGAATCAGTCGCAAGCTACAGTGAAATTAAAAGACAACCAGCCGTTGCGCATCAAGGAAAATCAGCCGTTGCAATGAAGTTCATGAACAAGCTGCTGGAAGTTGATGTACAAGCTGCTGAAAGTTAATAAACCAGTTGTTGGAAGTTGATGTACCAGCTGCTGGAAGTTAATGAACCAGCTGCTGGAAGTTAATGAATCAGCTGTTGCAGTGAAGGTGAACTAGCTGCTGCGCGTCAATGAAGATGTACCAGCTGCTGGAAGTTAATGAACCAGCTGCTGGAAGTTAATGAACCACCTGCTGGAAGTCAATGAATCAGCTGCTGGTATATTCATTTGCAGAAACAATCAGCTGTTGAAACGAATCAGTTGGAGCAAACAGCTGCTGGAACGTAAAATACAAATTAGAAAAAGACAAAGCCTGCAAAAGAAAAGGACACAAGGACAACTCCCTGTCGGTACTTTATAGAACATATTTCAAAGTGTGTCAAACGAATGAATTTGGACAGAGGCTATTTAAACAGCAAGATCAAATGAAGAAAAGGTGATCGATTCATGAGGGACTAAAAACAGAGAAATTACAGAGGGAAGAAAATAGAAGAACGAAGCAGTTGAACACCACTAGAGAGGAGCTTACAACGACGTCGACTGCTGAGTTCAATCAGATCTTTAGCAGCATTTCCCAATGTGTGAGATTTATCATTTGAGAGTTGAGCGATACACTGTAAAATCTCACACACACAGAGATTCATTCACATTCTTGAGAGTTGAGAGAAATTGTATAGTGAATGAATCTAAAACCTAGAAATCAGATCCCGTCCAAGTACGAAGACGTTAAACTCTGTGTCTTTAGTCTTTGAACAGAGACTTTAATCGAGTTCTGAGTGAGACAGCCGATGGCTGGTGGAGTCTAGGAGTTCTCGCAGCTGCTGGCTGCGGGATCGGGTCTGTACATGAGGTGCATATCAAATCTTCTAGTGGAACCTTCCTGAAGAAGGAAGAAGGGGAGATGTAGGATATTTATATCCGAACTTCCATAAACAAACAACACTGTATTGTATTCTTTTATTTACAGTATTCCGTATATGCATTTTACATTCGCACGCACGCATCAAATCACACACTTGCACAGTCGAACAGATTTCTGTTTAAAGAAATCTTTTTTCATCGAGTTTAAAAATTAGGATTCATTTCTGGTGTTTTCTGCATGTTTTTATTACATACCAGATCTGTCTCCGGTGCTCTATTTAATGTTCAAGAACCTTGAGATATTGTATCTCATTTATAGCAGCGCAAAATTTTGATTTATCAGTAGCAGCGCTCGCTTGCATTAATTTTCTATTTTCGGTCCTAACAAGCATTATGGGAGAGCTTTCTAGGACTTCAAGTGAGACAGCTTGAGAATGTAATCTTCATCAATCAATCAAAATATACAAAAGAACTGCTAAAGAAATTTGGCATGGGCAATTACTCAGCAACAACGACCCCAATGAGCTTCTCAATCAAGCTACACAAAGATGAAGCTGGATCTGCGATTGAGGTATCTTTATATCGTGGTATTATAGGCTCCCTGCTTTACTTAACTGCTAGTAGACCAGACATCATGTTTGATGTCTGTATGTGTGCTAGATTTCAAGCAGAGCCAAAGCAATCTCACTATATTGCTGTAAAGCATATACTGAAATATCTTAAGGGAACTTCCAATGTGGTTCTTTTGTATCTCAAAGACTCAGGCTTTCAACTAATCGATTACAGTGATGCAGACTACGCAGGATGCATGATTAAACGTAGAAGCACAAGTGGTACTTGTCAATTCTTATGGGATCGATTGATTTCCTGGTTCAGTAAGAAGCATACCTCTATTGCAATGTCCACAGCTAAAGCAGAGTACTTAGACACTGGAAGCTGCTGTGCTCAGATTCTATGGATTCAAAACTAGCTAAAGGACTATGGCATTGATGCTTCTGAAGCGCCTATTTTCTGTGACAACACCAGTGTCATCGCGATTACTCAAAATCCAGTGCTGCATTCTAGAACAAAGCCTATCGACATCAGGCATCATTTCATAAGAGATCACGTGCTCAAGAAGGACGTCAGGTTGGAGTATCTGTCGAATGACAAACAGGTAGCTGATATCTTCACAAAGCCTTTACCAGACGCTAAGTTTTCTTATTTTAGGAACATTTTGGGTCTCTTAGAATTGCCTTGATTTTTCTGTGCGCTAACAATTGCAAGTTGAACATCGTCTGTGTTTATCAGATCTGAGTCTACTGTTCAGGGGGAACATCGTGGAATTCAGATTTGGTAAAATTTCAGACTTGGGAAGTCCCAGATTTAGGGGGAACGAGAGATCTGACTTAATAATTGTTGAGTCAAATGAATATGTGAGATATGGATACACTCAGATGTCATGTATACATAGTTGATGCTTATCTGTGATCAGATCTCGTAATACCCCTGCTGGTACATCAAAACAGGTTCCTAAGGTTGTGACGTGTTAAAAATTTGGCGCCAGTTATCTATTTTACCTTTTCAACCTCGTGGTTAAAATTCAAAATCCTTTTAAAATCTTTTCAAAATCATTTCGCAATATTGTCAAAATCTTTTAAAATTATAATCGCGCCAACGGATTATTGACACGTGTTGTCATTCACCGTTTCACATTCTCTGTTTACATTACGCCGTTTCTTTTCTCAGTTATCTTACTTTACGCAAAATTAATTTCAAGCTTTCGTGTATTCTTGCGTTCTAGTGTTCTTTGTTTGCAGAATATTCATATTTCAGGCGTCTTCTCGATCAAGTAACTTTTCCGCAATGGCTTCAGCATTCATCACCAACGCTCTGCAGATCAACTTCTATTCCGTTTTGGGGATTCAGGATCATGAGTGGATGGTACGGATGTTCCGAGCCCTAGAGGATAATGGGCTTCGAGGTTTTCTAGGATGTCCCTCTATTTTTTATGAGCAAGAATAAGAACAGTTTTTCGATATAGTTATGGTGAAAGATGGTGATGTTACTTGTGCTGTTTCCGGGAAGTATGTATCAATTTCTGAGGACAGGTTTGCAGGAGTCTTCAATCTACCTACTGATGGATTAACCAATTTGTCTGAAGTGCCGAATGATTTAGTTTTGTAGGCAAGAACTCTATTCTCTAAATCTGGTAAGCCTGTTCAGTTCTCGTGCAAGAAGATGCTGATGAAATATGAGTTACGCTTGTTGAACAATATTTTGGCAAAATCTTTTACTATCAAAGCTGGTTCGTTTGATGCCGTAACCCACGAACGATTTTTGATGATGACGGCTATACATTTTGGGATTAAGGTAATTTGGAGCAAAATTCTTTTTGAAGTATTGAAGGAGATGGCTGACAGAACAACCAAAAGATCCAAGGGTTTTGTGGGTCAAATCTATGTTCTTTTGAAAGGAGACCCTGCTGTCACCTTGGGAGAGGCAAAGACCTTCCCTCCTTTGAAAATTATCTCTGCGAAGATGGTGAATACTTATGTTGCCACGAACAAAATCATAGATGCTCGTGGAGAGTCCGATGAGCTTGAAGTGGCCAATGTAGCTATTGTGAAGAAGAAGGCTTTGTCGAAGAAGAGACCAATTGCTGTTTCTGAGGGAGCTGTTGTCAAAAAGAAAATGACAACATCTGGGAAAGCAGTATCCAAGGAAAAGGATCTGGCACTTATATCAGTGGCACAAGATTTTGAACCTATCTCCGTTGTGCCAGCTGAGCGTCCTCATAAGAGAACAGCACCAAAGAGAAATCTGAGGATGATAGCTGGTTCTGATGATGAAATTGTTGAGAAGGAGCCAGCTGTGGCGACAGTGGTAGTGGAACTAAAGGAGCAGACATCTATTGATGACGTCGACACTATCATTGAAGAATTGATTGCTGCAACTGCACAGTTGGAAACAGATTTTGCAGAACCAGCTGTATCAAGGTCTGAATATATAACAGTGGAGATATCTAAGCGCTCGACTGCTGTGACTGATGAGGAATCAATGTCTATCGAGGATCTCTTACAACTGATTCCGGGTGATTCGTTGTTGCCATCTGTTCTTGCTGCAGAACCAACAAGAATAAAATTTAGCAATGACATCTCAATTCCAGGATTTGCAGACGGAGACTTGTACAATGAAAGTATCCCTAAGATTGCTTTAGCTGATAAGGGGAAGGCGGCCCTTGTCGAGGCAGGCGTAGTTAAAGGGCATCCGGCCCGAGAGATGGTTCAATTAATTTTTGGCGATATTGAATTTCTTATATAGTTGAGGGAACAAGTGATAGATGAAGTTTCTGCATTCTTTAATTCTTTGAGTCTTTGACACTTAACGGTTCTGACATCTCTTACAGATATTGCTGTCAAAGAAGTGAAATTTTTAACTTGGGCTCATACAGACTCCGTTCAGATTGCTCTTCAACGGAGATTGTACATAGTTGCAAAGTACAGGGAACTTTTGTTGCGGAAATTTTTGGAGTCACATAGAGCAAATTTCAGTTTTGGACAACCTTGGTCAGCAATGGAACTTCAAATTATCGATTTATTTCCATTGCTCATAATACTGCTGTGAAAGAGTTGACGCTGCAGAAGCAAGCAGACGTGCTACAGTGGACAAGGCCGTGTTGGTCATGTTTTTTGAAGGTGTTTTTGATCGCGGCTTCTACATTCTCAGAAATCATAAAACCATTTTTTCAACATGTTGGATTCGGATTTTGAGATTTATTGGAGGCTCTTGGATGGTGGAAGATGGATATGACAGATGGGTATACGATTGTGAGACCCCGGTTTCTCAGCTCTGGGAGAAAATACCTGAACAAATTGCATTAAACACTCTGGCACCAATTTGACTTTTCTTTGAGCCAGTTCAGCGTTTGAGTACTTTTACACCGCCTGCTGTTAAATCTTGGGGTTGGCACAGAGTATGTAAAGAAGTATTATAGTATTCGATGTTTGGGTGTTTGAAGCCAATTAGCAGTTTTAATTTTGGTACAGATATCGTTTCGATTGACCAGTTATGGGGGATGTCAGCAATCCACGAAGAGTTGTAGATTTTGTCTCTTACCGTATAAATATTTTAGATTCAGTTCTTCCAGAATCCAGTGTACAGACCTAACCAGCTGTAGATATTGCATCAGTTCCTATAGATTTAGCTAGTCTTTCTCCGAGAAATTCAGATATCTCCTTGACTTCTCCGCATCAGAGTCCATCTACTGATTCCTCCATGCATTTTGATACAGAAGACATTCCTTTGGGCACTGACACTGCTGTTGAACATATACTCTTGCCTACTATTGCTGCCCCTCCTACTACAGATCTCTCTGAACAGTTTGTTCAGCTGCGGGCCTCTGTTTCCCAGCTATCCATCAATCAGTTGAAGACTCAAAGCAGCATTGGCAATCTTCAAAACCATCTCTTATCCAGAATCGATGATCTTGAGAAAGCCTCTGCCGACGCTCGTACTCAACAAGATCAAGACCTTCGAGGTCACTTTAAAAGCGTTCGTCAGGAAGTCCAAATTCAGAAGACTGCCTTATCCTTTGAAGTACATGAGTTGATACTGTCTAAATGAATAGATCTGAATATGGATTTTTACGAGTTTCTAGTTTTTCAGTTCTTGTACAAATCTTTTGTACCGTGCTTCTTATTATATATATATAAGAAGACTTGGAGCAATTTATTGTTGTCTCTTTTACGTCAAAGGCTGCAAAGTTTTGTCATCACAAAAAAGGGGGAAATTGTTAAGATAAAATTTATAAGTTTTTGTGATAAAAAAATAAGACTAAGAACTGATCTTAAGTATTTGCAGAGGATTTCAGATTCCGTGACGTCATACAATTGTATTGAAGATTAGGGAGTTTTGAGTTAAGTTACATTGACATCTGTGTTGACTATTTGGGAATTAATCAGAACTGAGCAGAGTTAAGTATTCAGATATTCAGATTTCTATTATCGGGTTGATACTTTCAAATCAGATTCGGGTATTTGGATCAATTGAGTATTCGGGTCGGTTAATTCAAATATCAGGTCAGGTTTTCAGAGTTGAAATTGTTCAGACATGATTCAGAGGTTTCAGTAACAGATTCCGTTATATTGATTCAGAAATTATTATTCAGATTTGAGAATATAAACAGACTCTACACTAGTTACTTCAGATATCAGCATTACAGATTTCGTTACAGAGCAAGCAGAGTACACCAGTTTTGAGATCATCAGAATTTTTTGATTCAGACTTAGGAACAGTATACTTTCAGATGTCGCCAAGCATTCAGTTTTGACAAGAGTTACGGAGATATTTCAGATATGATGGTAAAATGAAAAGAGTGTCCATAGCACTTCACGAAAGGAAAATATTTCAGACTTCTCTATCAAAACAGAAGTGAACCTCGAACCACTCCAAATTTTATAAAAGGCTTATTTGAGGAGAATCAACGGTCACGATTTAATCATATAAAAGCCTGGAATTAAGGAGACAAGATCAGAGCTATTTTGGGTAAAATTTCACAGTACGCAGAGTGCTTGATACGATAATTACCAGCTTTGGTATATAAGTCAATTTAGCCCTGACAAGCGCAGTTTACCTTTTGCATGGTATGAATGGAGCATTAAATGCTATGATACGATGAAGATATGCAAAGGAGCTTATCTCTACTGGCTACATTTATTGACCGTTGAAGACAAAAAGTATAAAAGGCTGAAGAATTCAAATGAAGACGTCTTCTGGCTCTTCTGCTCCTCTCCACTTTCAGTGATTCACAACGATTATTCTTTGTCATCAAAACGCTCTCAAATACTCACTAGAACATTTCATTGCATAAATATTCTAAGTCCAGTACTACAACTCAAAGAACATTCGAGTTCAGCCTTCATAGTTTTAACCTTCGAGTTATCTTCTGGTTTACATTTGTAAACAGTTCTTGTTGATAGAAGAAGTAGAAGATCTACAGTACTCAATAGAAACGTATTTCATTGTAATATTCATCCTTGAGTCTGTAAACGAACTTGATGTGTGAAGCAGTTCGAAAAATCAAGTTATTTGTATTTCAGCAGTTGTATCTGCGTTAGTTGGAGATTTCTAGGAGTTCATCTTAAGCGAGACTCGGTGACTGGGTGTAGACAGAAGCTGTGTACATCAAATTCTTCTAGTGGAACCTTCCTTCAAAGGACGAAGGTGAGGCGTAGGATTTGATATCCGAACTCCCAGAAACAAATCTCTGAACTCCATACTTTACTTATTGCTTTTATTTACATTTGCACTATTCACTGATTTATTGGCTTATTTCCGCACAAATACTTTTAGTCGAGAAATCAGATTTGCAACTGAGTACCTCAGATCTTGTAACACAGATCTGAGTTTAGCAAGGCGCTTGTTTGTTTTAAGGTTTCGAAAATTAAAATCCATAGGAGCTCATTCAACCCCCCCTTCTGAACTCCTAAACCTATTTTCGATCCATATTGATCCTATCAAATGTCATTCAATAGAGTCGCAACAGAAACAACGTCACATAAAGATGCGGTATGCAAACCATGCTCAACCACAAATACATCATCTATAAACGAATGTGATGCTCCAGTATCAAATAATACATGTGCAGGAAAATCAAAGACAATGTCCATCCTGGGCAAGGAAGATGAACCGTGCCTTAAAACCGCACTATTGGTGGGCATGTTTGAAGAACGATGTTGCTGACTTTGTTGCTCATTGTCTGAAATGTCAGCAAGTTAAGGCGGAAAGGATGAGACCTGGTGGACTATTGCAGAGTTTAGAGGTTCCCCAATGGAATTGGAAGCATGTAGCTATGAATTTTGTGACACATTTGCCTTGTTCCAGCCGAGGATGTGATGATGTTTGGGTAGTAATTGATAGCTTTTCGAAGTCAGCCCACTTTATTCCCTACAATATAACGAATTCATTGAAAAATATGGCGAAATTGTACATCAATTTTGTAGTTCGATTGCATGGAGTGCATGTGTCCATAGTTTCAGACTGAGATCCGAGGTTCACTTCTAGATTTTGGAAGAGTTTGCAAGCAACTTTCGGAACCATATTGGCTATGAGTACAGCCTATCATCCACAAACAGGTTTTGGTCAATCTGAGAGAACTATACAGACCTTGGAGGATATGTTGCATTGGCTATGAGTACAGCCTATCATCCACAAACAGGTTTTTGGTCAATCTGAGAGAACTATACAGACCTTGGAGGATATGTTGCGAGCTGTTGTTATCGACTTCAGTGGTAGCTGGAAGGATTCGTTGTCGCTGGTAGAATTTTCTTACAATAACAGCTACCAAGTACCGATTGGGATGGCACCGTTCGAAGCATTGTACGGTAGGAAGTGCAGGTCGCCAATTTGTTGGGAAGAAGTGGGGGAGAAACAATTGTCTTCTCCTGAATTTGTGCAGCGTATGAGAGATCAGGTTGATCTAATTTGACAGTGTATGAAGGATGCACAAGATTTCCAAGCTAGTTACGCAAACCGAAGGCGTAGACCTTTAGAATTTCAGGTTGGTGATCGAGTGTTCTTGAAATTTACTCCTTTTATGAGTTTGGAATACAAGGGAAAATTAGCTCTTCGTTATGTTGGATCTTACAAAATTGTTGAAAAGATCGGTCCTTTGGCTTATCGTTTGTTGTTGCCACCTGAACTGTCCTCCTTACTAGACGTGTTTCACGTGTCTATGTTGAGGAAGTATGAACCGGATCCTTCACATGTGCTATGAACTAATGAGGTGGAGCTGGATCGAACGCTGAGTTATGTTGAGTATCCCTTGCAGATTCTGGACAGGAAGGAGAAACAGCTCAGGAACAAGACCATTCCTTTGGTGATGGTCCAATGGCGCAAGCATGGTAGGGAAGAAGGTACGTGGGAGTTAGAGGAGAAGATGTATCGTGAGTGGCCTCATTTGTTTGAGTAGATATTTCATTAACTCCAGTTCTAGCTTTTTCTTTCTAGTTATCTTGAACTCTTGGTTAGTAACATCCTGGTGCATGATAGAGTGCTGTTGGTGGTTTTGTGCATTGTGGTTTTCCAGCGTTGGTTAACTGATGTGCATAGTATATTTAGCGACTTTTCATTTTTGGTGTTGTGATACTGAGGTTTTGTTCAATTTCTGGAGTTTGTTGCTTCATTTCGAGGACGAAATATTGTTTCAGTGCGGGAGGAATGTGAGACCCGAAAGATTAGTGGAGCAATTAATTTAATTAATCGGGTTTAGCATAGACTAGATAAGGTGTGAGCTGATCTAGGACGGGCCAGCTTTTAGCTGGTATGCTTAATGAATGTTACGCTGGTTTGTGCGTGGATTCAGATTTGGGTTGTTTTCGTAGAACTATCAGATCTGGCTGGTTGGATGCTTAAGAATTGTGTCGCAAGCCATTTTTGGTACGCTAAGTCTTGCTAGAGCGACGTCATTTTGGTTTACCAGTAGAGGATGGTCGAGTGTATTATGAGATCTGGTCATCCGGATATGGGTTGCGATGCGACGCCGTTTTATTGTACCCATGTAAGCGCTAGTTGAATGACACGTGTCAGTCGACCAAAGTTAAATCTGGACTGTGCGTGTGATCTGTTCTGGATTGAAGTGCGACGTCGTTTTGAGGAACCAGATATGGTGCGTGTGCTGCTAGAGTGCAGCTGGATGATGTGTACCAGCTGAGAGATTGAGACACTAGTGAGCTGGTCAGATCGGAGTGTGACTCCTGTGCGACGTCGTTTGGTGGTATCCAGATCTGGTATTGTGAGGAATCAGATTTAGATTAGTGGTTAATTTTGTTGATTGGGATTAGCCACGTGAATTTTGAGGATTTTGCGTTGTTGAAATTCTCTAAGTATAAGAAGCAGACGTAGAGAATTTTGGTAAAGTCTGTCAGCAGCAAGTTCCTGTAGCGAAAGTCAACGTGGGTCAACGTTACTGTAGCTCTCGTCTGGTGGATTTTTAATCAGTAGAGATGATGTAGGTGTGACGCGTTGTTATCTGCTGACAGTAGTTGCGCTTAGAATGGTTGCTGCTGGCAGTAGGCATGCAAATACGAGAATGATGAGAAGCGACGTCGTTTGAATAAGTTGAAAACGCTGTGTTTTGGGTATTGCGACTGGGTGACCATCTGTTGGCAGCAATGCTTACGTAACCATTACAGCGTCGTTTGGATTAGATGACGCGTCGTCGTTTTGATTTGGTTTCGCGTGATCCAGTTGCTGGTGTTTACCCAGCTATTAGCAGATAGGGTGACGTATCCTTTGCGACGTCGTTTTGAATTATTTAACGCGACCAGTCGATGGTTTATTTCTTAGGTATCTGTTGTCAGCTGTTGAAGCTCTGTGATGTCGTTTGAGTTAGTTTGAACGGTGTCGTTTTATGTTCTTTTGAGGATGCAACGGTTGGTTGCTTCTGCTGGTTTTATCGAAACAGTAAGATGGTATCTGCTGTAAGATACCTACTGTTCACGTCGACTGGATATTTTGTGATCAACAGCTGTGGGATTTAAGGGCTATATATATAGAAGTATTGATAGACACATAGAAATATTCTGGACCCGATATTTCTTATCTCCTTTCCCAAACCCTCGATTAGCTACTATTCACTGTGACCTATTTCCGTCGATTGCCACCGTTCTCCGCCGATGATTTGAGCGATTTTGGTGGCGCTGGATTCTTTGAGAGTTTCTCTTTCGATTGCTACCCATTTGAAGCCCTGAATTAACGTTGGAAAATAAGTGCGAAGTTGTTGTGTCCTCGTACAGAGAAGTTCGTTGGTTCTTCTGCTTGTTTGAGTTTCTGGGTGAGAATTTCTTGTTGTTTCTAGCTTCGGTAGACTTGTAGAAATAGAGCAAGGTTCTGACCGTAGGATATGATTCTTAGAAGTTTAGAATTGAACGAGAACTAAGCTTATTGGAAGTCATGTGACAGATTTTAAATCTCAGGAGGTATCTGCTGGAAATTTTCGAAAA